>BOPN01003854.1:100506-105506 GCA_017312705.2 Penaeus japonicus | reverse complement strand
TGTCTTCTTTTCAATATCCATTCTGAAGACTCCCCAGTTGACAGTCCTAATTATTATGCAAGTAAGTGCATAGAAAAAGTAGATGACTAACAGATTATCTTTAAATTATTTTCTAATGTAAAATACGAATTTTCTGTATTTGTAAAATGAACTATTCCTTTTTTTTCAATGATCGAATCATTTTCACCGGGGAATTAATTATGAACGTATGTTAAAATTCTTCTACTTTTTGGATTTGTTTCGGTTGAGTCATCAGTTCAAGCAAGTTCTTTACCGATATGACAGAAACCTAGGGAGCATTCCATCGAACTACGGGAAATGTTGTTGTTAATGTTTAATCACTATAAATAAGTGTAAAATTACATATTTTTAGTAATGCCATCCATATGAGGCCTTTTTCCTAAACCTCACGACGTCTTACACATAGACATTGCAGTGTAGTATGTCACAATGCCATCTTGTAGCCGAAAATAGTTCTTCAGAGATGTCGAACTGACGTTGCCACATCGACGAGGAAAGATAACAGCGCTCACATACGAGGCGAGAGGCTGACCATTGTCGTGCTTTAGATAACCTGTATCTATTATAGGAAATAAAAGCCCGGATAGCTCAGTCGGTAGAGCATTAGGCTTTTAACCTAAGGGTCCAGGGTTCAAGTCCCTGTTCGGGCGAACTTTATGGCGTGGCCGTGGGGATGTGCGCCTTATAGAAGGGTACGAGTTATGGAAGCTTCTGCCTGGAGCTTGCGTTTGCTGCTTGCGTCCAGCGAGCTCACGTCTATATAAACGTGAATATGTGTGTGTATATATATGTGGTGTGTCAAAAACACACACACGTGTATGTATCCGCAAGCGTGCGCGCGCTTCTCTGTGTATGGGTGTGTGAATATATAGTAAATATATATGTATGTATGTATATATATATTTATATATACATATACACACATATATATACATATATATTGATATTGATATAGATATATATTCATATACATGTAATAACATGTTTATATAGATATGAATAAATATATCATATATATCATATATATATCATATATATCATATATATATACATATATATACATATACATACATACATATGTATAAATGTATACATACAATTATACGTATAATAATACATTTATGTGTACATATGAATACATACATATGTATGTATATATATATATATATATATATATATATATATATATATATATATATATATATGTATGTATATATATATATATATATATATATATATATACATATATATATATATATATATATATATATATATATATTTATATATATATATATATATATATATATGGAAATGTGCTGACAAATAAACAAAAAAGAAATTGAACTTTGAAACAAATATTAATAACATAGCAAAAATACACTAAAATGTACGCAATATTAACAATAGTAATAATAACAGACACGAGCTACCAGACAGCTGGAAGTGCCCGGTCAGTCACTGAGGTCGCGGGGAATTCAATGCACATCAGTAAGGATTTGATCACTTTGGACAACCGTGAAAATAATTTGCCATGCATAGGGATAACCTAGTCTTAGCCTGTGCATGATCACCTCGGTACCCCTTGATCTGATTGCAGAGAGCGTCAGTGGCTCATACCCTGTGCCATCCCCGTATCACTGTAGGCAGGAAAGTTCTGGTTTCCTCTCTGTGGAGCTGCAGGACCCCAGCATGGCCTGCAGATTTGCTTGGCTTTATGATCACTTCTCTCAGGGGCTTATCTATGCCAAGCTCTGCCAGTTGGTCTGCGACTTCATTTCCCCGAATCCAATGTGGTTAGGGACACAATCTAAGATATCATTTTTACCTTGACTGAGAATGTACTCACATATATATCTGAGCATATATGTATAAGTATCATACATATGTATATGAATAAATCGATATATATATATATATATATATATATATATATATATATATATATATATATATATATATATACATGTTTATTATTTATTTGCATATAAACATATATGTATATATTGTATAATATATACATACATACATACACACACACACACATATATGCGTGTATATGTATGTGTATATACATATATATATTTATACCTATATACATACATATGTGTGTATGTATATATGCGTATATATAGAGAGAGATAGATACATACATACATACATATATATACATATGTATATATATATATACATATGTATACACATAAATACACATTCATTTAAGTTTTTTTAATCGAATTCTAGTCTTTCATTTGCGTCCCTTTTCCATTTTCAACTCCGGTCGCCCGAGCGTTCAGTGGCGGAGGACCTGCGTGACCGGCCGGAGACTTGCAGTGTCTGGCTAGTTCGTGTCTGTTATTGTTGTTATTATCTTTTTTATTCCTTATTGCTTACATTTTTATACCATGTTTTTAATGTTCGATTATGAGTTTAGTTTCATGTCTGTTTATTTGTAAGTACATTTCCATTAATACAGCCTTTTTTCTGTAAAATTACGTTTTAGTGCTACACGTGTTTCACAAGGACGTTCGGTGAACTTCAGGTCCTGTCCTTTATTAATTAACCCGACTAACTATACAGGCGGAGGTATCCTTTGATACACTCGATAGAATAACAAAATATGACGTAACACGTTCAGGACATACATGCACATGATTATGTCTTGTAATTGATACTTTGACATTTCTTTTCCTGTATATACCACCCCGGCGAACTGAACTGGGGTGGACAAGCTTTGTTACAAGGTATACTGTATATGGTCATAACTATATCGCATCCCAGATTTGGGATAGAACATCATTATATTTTTTAGTACATCGGATGAGGTCATTGTACCGCATGCTATAGGTGACCTGCATCAATGTACGCTTGCATGCTTCTTTACGCAATGAACTCTTCCTTTCTTACTCATGTGATGCCTCAAAGACATGCTAGCAGAGTCTGCATCCAAGCCTTACACACACAAGCACGCACACACACACACAAACACACACATACACGCAAACACACACACACACAAACACACACAAACACGCAAACGCACACACATACATAGACACACACACATATATGTGTGTATATATATATTTATTTATATACATGAATATATATGTATGTATATATATGTATATATGTATACATATACATATATATGAATATATATATATATATATATATATATATATATATGAGTGTACATATATATTTGTGTGAGTGTATATGTATATTACATATCTGAATATGTTCAAGGAAATACTTTTAGCCAAGGGTTTGGACTACTCCTGGCCTGAACACCCCCCCCCCCCCCCTCCTGCCGCGTGAGGAACCTGTGATCGAGATCTTAGTCATGAAGTTCAACAAGAGAAAAGATCAGCGCTCTCCGCTTTCTTTGGAGGCAGAGTTACATTAACACCAATACTCCTCCGGATTGTAGTCATACTTCGCGGACGGATCAGTTGATCCAATCACGAAAACAGGAGGCGCCAGGTTTACATCAAGGGATATAGCCCAATCCATAGGAGTGACAGATAATGTCTACTCGCGTTATTCACACACGGATACATACATTTGTGTGTGTGTGCATGCATGCATACAAGATAGAAGTTGAGAACCGAGAATCTCGAAAAAAAAGAACTAAGATAATAGCAAGCTACCTAAATTGAAGAATCAGTATATATGGCACACCATATATATATATATATATGTGTGTGTGTGTGTGTGTGTGTGTGTGTGTATCTGTGTGTGTGTCCGCATCCATGTATATATATACGTAAACTCGTTGAAAGCAACCGCCAGACACTTGCTCCTTTTGACTATTGGATGCAAAGGCTTCCTCATCAACTCATCAACTTCTATAAGGCGCACATACCCACGCCATAAAGTTAGCCCGAACAGGGACTTGAACCCTGGACCCTTAGGTTAAAAGCCTAATGCTCTACCGACTGAGCTATCCGGGCTTCTATGACTGACAATAGATACAGGTTATCTAACGCACGACAATGGTCAGCCTCTCGCCTCGTATGTGGCTGTTGTTATATTTTCTCGTCGATGTGGCAACGTCAGTTCGACATCCCTGAAGAACTATTTTCGGCTACAAGATGGGGCTGTGACATACTACATTGTAATGTCTATGTGCAAGAAGTCATGAGGTTTAACAAAAAGGCGTCTTACCAGAAATATGTAATTTTACACTTATTTATAGTGATTAAAGATCAACGGCAAAATTTCCCGTAGTTCAATGGAATGCCCCCCTATTTCTCTGGCATATTGGTAAAGACGTTACGAATGCTTAAAAACAAGCCTGAATTGATGATCAACCGAAACAAATTAAAGATGTCTTTGTAAAGATGACTTTGAACATCCGTTAATAATTAATGAAAGGAATATTTCATTTTACAAATATTTTACATTAAAAGATAACGTAAAGATAATCTGTCAGTTTTCTACTGAGTTTTTTGCAGACCACGACCCTTTAACTGATTTTTTTTTTTTTTTTTTTTGGTGTGTGTGTTTATTTATATATGTATGCATATCCTACATATATATGAAGACAACAAAACAAAACCAAAAACATAAAAACAGATAAAAGGCCGTGGTCTGCAAAAACTCAATATTTTAAAAACTAGACCATGCCTTATATTGGCAACAAATATTCCACACCATTATTACATGGCGCCCTAATATTAATTAATCAATTAATATTGATTAATATTGTTTAAAATTAATGGCGTTTTTCTTTCTGCACAATCAAGTACGACTTACCAGAAGCATTACTCTAATATTAGCACTGCTGGTGATGTATTATTTTGCTTGCCCATTCTGAAGACTCGACAGTTGCTATTCCTAATCATTATGTAAGCAAGTGCAGAGAAAATGTAGAAGACTAATAGATTATCTTTACCTTATTTTCTAATGTAAAATTAACTATTCCCTTCATTAATTATTAACGGATGTTCAAAGTCTTCTTTACAAAGATATTTTTA
>BOPN01003854.1:85506-93006 GCA_017312705.2 Penaeus japonicus | reverse complement strand
TCCACCCCAACTCAGTTCGAACGTAATGTCACACTATATCGAATACATCAAAGCCTACCCACGCCTGTATAGGTTATCGTAGTCGTAAATAAAGGACTAGAATTAGTTTACCGAGCGCCCTATTAATATGGCAGCAAAAAAAAAAAAAAAAAAAAAAAAAAAAAAAAAAAAAAAAAAAAAAAAAAAAAAAAAAAAAAAAAAAAAACGTAATGTACAAGAAAAAAAAAGCGGCAATGATGGATGCTTACTTACAAATAAACAAACATGAACTTCAACTTAGAAACAGACAATAGAAGCGTGGCAGAAATAAACTAAAATGTTCGAAATATAAAACAATGATAAAAGCAATATTTATAGACACAAAATATCAGACAACTTTAAGTCTCCAGACGGCCATGCAGGTCGAGGGGACTTGGCACCTCCAGCCTGAATTTGGCGGGAAGCGACAGTCGGCGTCCTCCGTTGAACGCACATTTGAAAATGACTAACAAAACGCAGAGGGACGCAAAGGAAAGGACTAGAATATGATAAAAAGTATATATATATATATATATATATATATATATATATATATATATATATATATATATATATATATATATATATATATATATATATATATATATAGAGAGAGAGAGAGAGAGAGAGAGAGAGAGAGAGAGAGAGAGAAATGTACATATGTATATATGCATATAATATATGTATATATATATATATATATATATATATATATATATATGTATATATATATATACATATATTTATAATATGTATGTATGTATTACCTACACATACATGCAAAAAAACAATTAAAGGACCGTGATCTGCAAAGACCATTTTCAAAACTATACCATGCCTTTTATTGGCAACAAATAATCTACACCATTATGGTATAGCGTCCTGACATTCTTATTTTCTACACAATAGAACACGACCTATTAGAGGCATTGCTCTGATATTGACAATACTGGTAATGTCTTATTTTCATTATCCATTATGAAGACTCCACAGTTGCCAATCCCAATTATTATGCAAACAAGTGCATATAAAAAGTAGACGACTAACAGATTATCTTTACGTTATTTTCTAATGTAAAATACGAATTTTCTGTATTTGTAAAATGAACTATTCCTTTTTTCTTTTCTTTTTTGCAATGATCGAATCATTTTCACCGGGGAATTAATTATCAACGGATGTTCAAATTCATCTGCTTTTTGGATTTGTTTCGGTTGCGTCATCAGTTCAAGCAACTTCTTTACCGAAACAGAAACAGAAAAAAAGTTTACAGAAACGTAGGGGGGGTATTCCATCGAACTACGGGAAATTCTATTATCTTTAATCACTATAAATAAGTGTAAAATTACATATTTTTGGTAATGCCATCCATAAGACGCCTTTTTCCTAAACCTCACGACGTCTTACACATCGACATTGCAATGTAGTATGTCACAATGCCATCTTGTAGCCGAAATCAGCTCTTCAGGGATGTCGAACTGACGTTGCCTCATGGAAGAGGAGAGATAACAGCGCCCACATACGAGGCGAGAGACTGACCATTGTTGTGCGTTAGATAACCTGTATCTATAGTAATAAATAGAAGCCCGGATAGCTCAGTCGGTAGAGCATTAGGCTTTTAACCTAAGGGTCCAGGGTTCAAGTCCCTGTTCGGGCGAACTTTATGGCGTGGGTATGTGCGCCTCATAGAAGCTGACGAGTTATGGAAGCTTCTGCCTGGAGCTTGTGTTTGCTGCTTGCGTCCAGCGAGCTCACGTCTATATAAACATGAATATGTGTGTGTGTGTGTCAGTGGTGTGTCAGAAACACACACGTGTATGTATCCGCACGCGTGCGCGCGCTTGTCTGTGTATGGGTGTGTGAATATACAGTAAATATATATGTATATATGTATATATATATCTATATATACATATACACACATATATATACATATATATTGATATTGATATAGATACATATTCATATACATGTAATAACATATTTTTATAGATATGAATATATATATCATATATATAATATATATATACATATATACATATACATACATACATATGTATAAATGTATACATACAATTATACGTATAATCATACATTTATGTGTACATATGAATAAATATATATGTACGTTATTTTCTAATGTAAAATGAACTATTCCTTTCATTAATTATTAACGATTATTCAAAGTCATCTTTACAAAGACATTTTTAATTTGATTCGGTTGGATCATCAATTCAGGGTTGTTTTTAAGCATTTGTAACGTATTTTCCAACATGGGGGGCATTCCATTGAACTACGGGAAATTTTGCCGTTGATCTTTAATCACTATAAATAAGTGTAAAATTACATATTTCTGGTAAGACGCCTTTTTGTTAAACCTCATGACGTCTTACACGTAGACAATGCAATGTAGTATGTCACAATGCCATCTTGTAGCCGAAAATAGTTCTTTAGATATGTCCAACTAACGTTGCCGCATGGAAGAGGTTAGATAACCTGTATCTATTGTAGGAAATAGAAGCCCGGATAGCTCAGTCGGTAGAGCATTAGGCTTGTAACCTAAGGGTCCAGTGCCAGCTTTTTTTCTGGAAAATTACGTTTTAGTGCTACACGTGTTTCACAAGGACGTTCGGTGAACTTCAGATCCTGTCCTTTATTCATTAACCCGACTAACTAAACAGGTGTAGGTATCCTTTGATACACTCGGTAGAATATCAAAATATGACGTAACACGTTCTGGACATACATGCACATGATTATGTCTTATAATTGATACTTTAATTGACATTTATTTTTCCGTATCTACCACTTCGGCGTACTGACCTGGGGTGGACAAGCTTTGTTACGAGGTGTATATGGCCATAATTACATCGCATCCCAGATTTATGAGAGAACATCATTATATCTTTTAGTGCATTGGATAAGGTCATTATACCGCATGCTATAGGTGACCTGCACCAATGTACGCTTGCATGCTTCTTTACGCAATTAACTCTTCCTTTCTTACTCATGTGCTGCTTCACTGACCTGCTAGTAGAGCCTGCATCCAAGCCTTACACACACATGCACACACACACACACACACACAAACACACACATACACGCAAACACACACACACACACAAACACACACAAACACGCAAACGCACACACATACATAGACACACACACACATATATGTGTGTATATATATATTTATTTATATACATGAATATATATGTATGTATATATATGTATATATATGTATATATGTATACATACATATATATGAATATATATATATATATATATATATATATATATATATATATATATATATATATGAGTGTACATCTATATTTGTATGTGAGTGTATATGTATATTACATATCTGAATATGTTCAAGGAAATACTTTTAGCCAAGGGCTTGGACTACTCCTGGCCTGACCCCCAACCCCCCTCTCCTGCTGCGTGAGGAACCTGTGATCGAGATCTTAGTCATGAAGTTCAACAAGAGAAAAGATCAGCGCTCTCCCCTTTCTTTGGAGGCAGAGTTACATTAATACCAATACTCCTTGGATTGTAGCTCATACTTCGCGGACGGATCAGTTGACAGCAGGCGCCAGGTTTACATCATGGAATATAGCCCAATCCATAGGAGTGACAGATAATGTCTACTCGCGTTATTCACACACGGATACATACATTTGTGTGTGTGTGCATGCATGCATACAAGATAGAAGTTGAGAACCGAGAATCTCGAAAAAAAAGAACTAAGATAATAGCAAGCTACCTAAATTGAAGAATCAGTATATATGGCACACCATATATATATATATATATGTGTGTGTGTGTGTGTGTGTGTGTGTGTGTATCTGTGTGTGTGTCCGCATCCATGTATATATATACGTAAACTCGTTGAAAGCAACCGCCAGACACTTGCTCCTTTTGACTATTGGATGCAAAGGCTTCCTCATCAACTCATCAACTTCTATAAGGCGCACATACCCACGCCATAAAGTTAGCCCGAACAGGGACTTGACCCTTAGGTTAAAAGCCTAATGCTCTACCGACTGAGCTATCCGGGCTTCTATGACTGACAATAGATACAGGTTATCTAACGCACGACAATGGTCAGCCTCTCGCCTCGTATGTGGTTGTTGTTATATTTTCTCGTCTATGTGGCAACGTCACTTCGACATCCCTGAAGAACTAATTTCGGCTATAAGATGGCATTGTGACATACTACATTGTAATGTCGATGTGTAAGACGTCGTGAGGTTTAGAAAAAGGCGTCTTACCAGAAATAGGTAATTGTACACTTATTTATAGTGATTAAAGATCAACGGCAAAATTTCCCGTAGTTCAATGGAATGCCCCCCATATTGGAAAAGACGTTACAAATGCTTAAAGACAAGCCTGAATTGATGATCCAACCGAAACAAAATAAAAATATCTTTGTAAAGATGACTTTGAACATCCGTTAATAATTAATGAAAGGTAAAGATAATCTATTATTCTTCTACATTTTCACTGCACTTGTTGGCATAATGATTAGGAATAGCAACTGTCGAGTCTTCAGAATGGACAAGCAAAATAATACATCACCAGCAGTGCCAATATCAGAGTAATGCTTCTGGTAAGTCGTACTTGATTGTACAGAAAGAAAAACGCCATTAATTTTAAACAATATTAATCAATATCAATTTCATTAATTATTAACGGATGTTCAAAGTCATCTTTACAAAGACATCTTTAATTTGTTTCGGTTAGATCATCAGTTCAGGCTTGTTTTTAATCATTTATTACGTCTTTTACAATATGACAGAAAAATAGGGGGGCATTCTGTTGAACTACGGGAAATTTTGCCGTTGATCTTTAATCACTATAAATAAGTGTACATTCACCTATTTCTGATAAGACGCCCTTTTCTAAACGTCATGACGTCTTACACATCGACATTACAATGTAGTATGTCACAATGCCATCTTGTAGCCGAAATCAGCACGTCTATACAAACGTGAATGTGTATATATATATATATATATATATATATATATATATATATATATATATATACATATATATACATATATATGTATATATATAATATATACATATATAATATATACACACAGACGCGCTTGTCTGTGTGTGAATATTCAGTAATTATGTATATATATATATTCATGCATATACATATACGTATATATATATATATATATATATATATATATATATATATATATATATATATATATATACATAAACACACACAGACATATAAATATATATATATATATATATATATTGATATTGATATAGATATATATTCATGTACATGTAATAATATGTTTGTATAGATATGAATATATATCATATATATATAATATATATACACACATATATAAATATATATACATACATATTTATAAATGTATACACACAACTATACGTATATTCATACATTTATGTATATATGAATACATATGTGTGTATATATATATATATTTATTTATTTATATACATGGAAATGTGATGACAAATAAACAAAAATGAAATTAAACTTAGAAACAAATATTAAGAACATGCCAAAAATACATTAGAATGTACTCATATTAACAGTAATAATAATAATACCAGACAACTAGAAGTCTCTGGCCAGTCACTCAGGTCGCGGAGAATTCAATGCACGTCAGTAAGGGTTGTGAACTAACTTTCACTCGGACCATAAGGTCATGTCACCTCTTTCAGCTATTCAAAGCTCACTCACGTAACCATCATTACTGAACGTTAGATTGGGGGCCGGAAAGCCTCAAGCCTCAGGCTCGACCGTCTTACCAGTCCAGCACCAGTATTCGGCGGGCCTCGGCTGAGGAAGCATATGTGAGCACACTCTAGTGAATAATGCGGCAGTGTGGCCTCACTGTTCGCAACATCGATCACTTTGCTCAACTGTGAAAATAATTTTTCATGCATAGGGATAACCTAGTCTTTGTGCATGATCACCTCTGTACCCCTTGATCCATCCGGGACGCATGGGCCAGGGCACCCATTATGGCCACAGCTTCAGCAGGCAGCGAGGAGGTGTTATCTGTCATCCTTATGGATTGGGCTATATTCCTTGATGTAAACCCACCGCCTGCTGTCTTCGTGATTGGATCAACTGATCCGTCCTTGAAATATGTGCTACAATCCGAGGGAGTATTGGTGTTAATGTAACTCTGCTTCCAAAGAAAGGGGAGAGCGCTGATCTTTTCTCTTGTTGAGCTTCATGACCGAGATCTCGATTACAGATTCCTCCCACGGCATGGAAGGGGGGGGGGAGTATCAGGACTGGGGGGAGTCCAAGTCCTTGGCTAAAAGTATTTTCTTGAGCTGAAAGTGGACCAGCAACCTGCTCGCAAACAACTCGGTATCTAGTTCGAGGTGCCGTAGGACCTTTTGGCTTCAACATGATTGCCAGAGTACTTTCATGACAGAAATACGTTCCTTGGTCCGGCCAATCAAGTACACAAATTCCCTGCAGAAGGTGAATCACTTGTCCACCCTTACCACCAAGTATTCGTAGACTTCCACCCACTCTAGGTCCAGTCCCTGGATACGCAGCCGAATGCCCTGAACGTACGATCTCAGAACCAAGGCCTTAATCTTGGCAGCCGAGATCTTCAGTTCAGTTATAAAGCCTTCCCCAGACAGCATTTCCAGATATCGTTGTGCCCTGCCAACAGCGTATCTCCAAGTGGAAATAATGGAGAGTTCGTCCGTACAGGAGATTAGCCTGCATCCCTCCATAAGTCTAGAAGAAAGAACTTAAGGGCCTGGATTCTGACCCTGGCGGACCGTCTCGAATTGGCAAGAGGACTTGCCAATTCGATGGCCTTTTCAAGATCTGGAAAGAAAACCACAGATCTAATGTTGCTGACTATGCTGAAGGGTGTGGCTAAACTATGTGCAGTACTCTTTCCCTTGGTGAACCCATGTAGTCCGTTCAGCACCATCTTTTCCGGTGTCTTGTCCAGATCGAGGGATTTGGCGGGAAACGACAGGCAGCGTCCGACAGTGAACGCTCGGGCGGCCTAATTTTAAAATGACCAAAGTAAAAACATAATAAAAGGACGCAGTTGAAAGAAAAGAAGATATATATGCATATATATATATATTATATATATTATATATATATATATATATATATATATATATATGCACAAACAAAGACACGCATATAAACATACATGCGTGTTTGTGTGAATATATATATATATATATATATATATATATATATATATATATATATATATACACACATACATATATACATATATATATATATATATATACATATATATATATATATATACATATATATACATATATATATATATATATATATATATATATATATATATATATATATATATATATATACAGATATATATATACATATATATATATATATGTATATATATATATATATATATATATATATATATACACAGAAACATG
>BOPN01003854.1:60506-73006 GCA_017312705.2 Penaeus japonicus | reverse complement strand
TGATTCTTCTATTTAGGTGGTTTGCTGCTATCTTAGTTATCCCTCTTTTCTTTTTTTTCGAGAATCTCGATTCTCAATTTCTCTTTTGCATGCACACACTTACACACACAAATGTATGTATCCGTGTGTGAATAACGCGAGTAGGCATTATCCGTCACCCGTATGGATTGGGCTATATTCCTTGATGTAAACCCACCGCCTGCTGTCTGCGTGATTGGATCAACTGATCCGTCCGCGAAGCATGAGCTACAATCCAAGGAGTATTGGTATTAATGTAACTCTGCCTCCAAACGAAGCGGAGAGCGCTGATCTTTTCTCTTGTTGAGCTTCATGACTGAGATCTCGATAACAGGTTCCTCCCACGGCGGGGTGAGGGTGGGTGGGGGTGGTTTGTGGTATCGGGACAGGGGGAGTCCAAGCCCTTGGCTAAAGGTATTTCCTTGAACATATCCAGATATATAAAATACATATACTATTACATACAAATATATATGTACACCCATATATATATACATATATATGTACATATATATATGTCTATATGTATATATATATATAAATAAATATATATGTATATATATGTGTGTGTGTATATGTATGTGTGCGTATGCGTGTGTGTGTGTGTTTGTGTGTGTGTGCGTGCGTGCATGTGTGCGTTTGTGCGCGCGCGCGCGCGTATGTGCATGTGTAAGGCTTGGATGCAGGCTCTACTAGCAGGTCAGTGAGGCATCATGAGTAAGAAAGTAAGAGTAAATTGCGTAAAGAAGCATGCAAGCGTACATTGATGCAGGTCACCTATAGCAATGCAGGTCACCTATAACATGCGGTACAATGACCTTATCCGATGTACTAAAAGGTATAATGATGTTATCTCATAAATCTGGGATGCGCTATAATCATGGCCATATACACCTTGTAAAAGCTTGTCCACCCCAGGTCAGTTCGCCGGGGTGGTCGATTCGGAAAAATGTAAATTAAAGTGTCAATTCTATGATATAATCATGTACCTGTATGTCCTGAACGTGTTACGTAATATTTTGTTATCGAATGTATCAAGGGATGCCTCCACCTGTTTAGTTACTCGGGTTAATGAATAAAGGACAGGACCTGAAGTTCACCGAACGTCTTTGTAAAACATGTAGCTCTAAAACTGAACTCAGAATCGAGCATTAAAAACATGGTATAAAATGTAAGCAATAAGAAATAATAAAAGATAATAACAAGAATAACAGACACGAACGAGCCAGACAACTGCAGGTCTCCGCCCGGTCACGCAGGTCCTCCGCCATTGAACGCTCGGGCGACCGAAGTTGGAAATGACTCGCATGAAAATGGAAAACGGACGCAAAGGAAAGACTTGAATTCGATAAACACAAAAATTAATGAATGTGTGTTTATGTGTACACATACAAACACACACACACACACACACATATACATACATATATATATACATACATATATATACATATATATGAAAGACTAGAACTCAATAAGCACAAAAATAAATGAATGTGCATTTATGTGTATACAAATGTATATATATATATATATATATATATATATATATATATATATATATATATATATATATGTACATAAATATACATACGCACACACACACACACACATACACACACACACACACACACACACACACACACACAGACACACACACACACACATATATATATATATATATATATATATATATATATATATATATATATATATATATATATATATACATATATATTACCTAAACATACAAGCAAAAAGTCTAAAAGTACCGGTCAACGAACAGTAGGCAAAGTACTTGCTCTGCTATTCCATGATCTGCAGATGCTCAATATATTCGAAAGGGATCATGCTTTGGCAACAAATATTTCACAACGTTTTGACTTGGCGATTGATATTCTTTGTGTTTATACAGACAAGCACGAACTAGCAGAGGCTTTCCTGACATTGGTTCTGCTTGTGAGGTCCTTAGTTTTGCTTATTCATTATCAAGCCTGTAAGGTTGATATTCTTGATCATTATGCAAGCAAACGCATAGCGACATTAAATGGCTTTACTTAAACAAAGTAGCTATTTCTTTACACGACGGTAAAAGTTTGATACCAGTTCGTATTTTCACGTATCGTGACGCATTTTTACTTTGCTTTTCTACACATTTGACCAAATTATATCCGCCGAGTAATAATTGCTTTTTAAAATCATCTCAAAAAGTGACTTTTTGGTTCGATTAAACTATTACCTAAAATTACTGGCTTGTTTTTAAAACATTTGTAATCACTTTATCGATAATAATAATAAACTAAATTTGCTCCACATCGTGTGCTGGGAATGCTATTGATTTTAAAACAAGATAAAGAAAGTGGCAATATTGTTTAATCAATAAAATTACTGATTGATTGAGGCGATTGATATTCATTTATTTATAAACAGCACGAGCTACAGTTTTGCTTATTTATTATCAGGCCTGCACCGTTTGATATTCTTCCTATCGCTATGGCGTAACGCATGCGACAGATGTAGAGGCTAATTTAAACGCTGGCTGCTTACCGTAAAAGCTATTTTAATTCAGTGCTTTTCAAAAAAACGTACTTTGCAGTTATTCATAGTGATTTTTTTTTTTATTGATTTTTAGCTGTTGCCCCATAAATAATATGTTGATTTTTTTAACATTTGTAACGTCTTTGTCGATATAATAAGAATCTAGCTTGTATCCCATATTACCGGGAAATTTGGAGTTGTTTTTTTAATCAATATAAGTATGTGTACAATTACCTATTTCTGGTAATAGCAACCATAGCACGCCCTTTTTTCCAAATGAGATGTAGGCCTTATCTGAAACTCGACTACATCATGGCATATCTTACACATCGAAGTCACAACGTAACATGTCACAGTGCCATCTTATTGCTGAAGTAGTTCTTCAGGGACAAACTGACGTTGCCGCATGGAAGAGGAAAGATAACAGCGCCCACATACGAGGCGAGAGACTGACCATTGTCGTGTGTTAGATAACCTGTATCTATTGTAGGAAATAGAAGCCCGGATAGCTCAGTCGGTAGAGCATTAGGCTTTTAACCTAAGGGTCCAGGGTTCAAGTCCCTGTTCGGGCGAACTTTATGGCGTGGTATGTGCGCCCCATGGAAGTTGATGAGTTGATGAGGAAGCCTCGGCTTCCAGCAGTCAAAAGGAGCTAGTGTCTGTTGATTGCTTCCAACGAGTTTTCGCGTATATAAACATGGATGCGTATACACACACACACATATATATATATATATATATATATATATATATATATATATATATATATATATATATATATATATATGCATATATGGTGTGCCTTAAACAAACTGATTCTTCTATTTAGGTAGCTTGCCAGGGGCAGTCCAAGCCCTTGGCTAAAAATAAAAGATAACAATAACAGACACGAACTAGCCAGACAACTGCAAGGCTCCGCCCGGTCACGCAGGTCCTCCGCCATTGAACGCTCGGGCGACCGCAGTTGAACATGACTCCCATGAAAATGGAACATGCATATATATATATATATATATATATATATATATAGAGAGAGAGAGAGAGAGAGAGAGAGAGAGAGAGAGAGAGATGGAAAAAGAAAGGTCAATTAAAGTATCAATTGTAAGATATAATCATGTCTGTATGTCCTGAACGTGTTACGTAATATTTTGTTATTCTATCGAGTGTATCAAAGGATACCTATACCTGTATAGTTAGTCGGGTTCATGAATAAAGGACGAGACCTGAAGTTCACCGAACGTCCTTGTAAAACACGTATAGCACTTAAATGTCATTTTCTAGAAAAAGCTGTATGAATGGAGATGTACTTATAAATAAACAGACATGAAACTGAACTCAGAATCGAACATTAAAACATGGTATAAAAAATGTAAGCAATAAGGAATAATAAAAGATAACAATAACAGACACGAACTAGCCAGACAACTGCAAGGCTCCGCCCGGTCACGCAGGTCCTCCGCCATTGAACGCTCGGGCGACCGAAGTTGAAAATGACTCCCATGAAAATGGAAAATGCATATATATATATATATATATATATATATATATATATATATATATATATACACACGCACACACACATATGTGCATACATATACATACATATATATATATACATATATACATATTACCTAAACATACAAGCAATAGGTCTAAAAGTACCGGTCAACAAACAGTAGGCAAAGTACTTGCTCTGCAATTCCATGATACATAAATGCTCAATATATGCTTTGGCAACAAATATTTCACGTTTTTACTTGGCGATTGGTATTTTTTGTTTTTTGTACAGTCAAGCACGAGCTACCAGAGGCTTTTCTGACACTGGTTCTGCTTGCGAGGTCCTTAGTTTTGCTTATTCATTATCAAGCCTGCACGGTTGATATTCTTCATCATTATGCAAGCAAATCCATAGCATAGGTAGATACTAACTTAAACGCTACTACACACCGTAAAAGTTTATCGTTATCTGTATTTTCTAACTTAAACGTGACTTTTACATTTTACTTTTTCGCTTTCTTTATTTGCACTGATCGAATTATATCCACCGTGGAAATATGACCTGGTTTTGAAATTTATCTTCAAAAGGACTTTTTGGGTTCGGATTTTAACTGGTTGGCCCAAAATTACCGCTTGTTTTTTAAACATTTGTAACGTCTTTGTCGATATAATAGGAATCTAGCTTGCATCCCATCGTATTACCGGGAAATTTTTCGTTGATTTTAAATCAATGTAAGTATGTGAACAATTACCTATTTCTGGTAATACCAACCATAACACGCCCTTTTTCCCAAATCAGATGTATGCCTTATCTAAAACTCGACTACATCATGACATATCTTACACATCGAAGTGACAACATAGCATGTCACAGTGCCATCTTATTGCTGAAGTAGTTCTTCAGGGACAAACTGACGTTGCCGCATGGATGAGGAGAGATAACAGCGCCCACATACGAGGCGAGAGGCTGACCATTGTCGTGTGTTAGGGAACCTGTATCTATTATGTAAAGTAGAAACCCGGATAGCTCAGTCGGTAGAGCATTAGGCTTTTAACCTAAGGGTCCAGGGTTCAAGTCCCTGTTCGGCCGAACGTTATGGCGTGGGTATGTGCGCCTTATAGAAGTTGATGAGTTGATGAGGAAGCCCCTGCTTCCAGCAGTCAAAAGGAGCTAGTGTATGGTGGTTGCTACCGACGAGTTTGCGTCCTTATAAACATGGATGAGGATACACACACACATATATATGGTGTGCCATAACCAAACTGATTCTTCAATTTAGGTAGCTTGCTATTATCTTAGTTCTACCGCTTTTCTTTTTTCGAGAATCTTGATTCTCAACTTCTTTCTTGTATGTATGTATGCACACACACACAAATGTATGTATCCGTGTGTGAATGACGCGAGTAGGCATTATCGGGGGTGGTGTGGGGTGGTGCAGGTATCAGGCCAGGGAGAGTCCAAACCCTTGGCTAAAAGTATTTCCTTGAACATATCCATATATATATATATATATATATATATATATATATATAATATATATATATATAATGCATAAACACTCACATACAAATATATATGTATAGCCATGACTTGCAAAACACTCTTCCGTGTTGGTAAATGGCAGATAAACCCACTATACACAAAACAGATTTATTGAAATTGAGACAACATTTCAATAAATCTGTTTTGTGTATAGTGGGTTTATCTGCCATGTATAGCCATATGCATACAGACACACACACACACACACACACACACACACATATATATATACATATATATATAGCGTACATTGATGCAGGTCACCTATAGCATGCGGTACAATGACCTCATCCGATGTACTAAAAGATATAATGATGTTCTCTCATAAATCTGGGATGTGATATAATTATGGTCATATACACCTTGTAACAAAGCTTGTCCACCCCAGTTCAGTTCGCCGGGGTGGTAGATACGGAAAAAAATGTCAATTAATGTATCAATTATAATATAATCATGTACCTGTATGTCCAGAACGTGTCAAGTCATATTTTGTTATTCTATCGAGTGTACCAAAGGATACCTCCATCTGTATAGTTAGTAGGGTTAATGAATAAAGGACGAGACCTGAAGTTCACCGAACGTCCTTGTAAAACACGTGTAGCACTAAAACATAATTTGCCAGAAAAAAAAACTGTATTCATGGAAATGTACTTATAAATAAACAGACATGAAACTGAACTCGGAATCGAACATTAAAAACATGGCACAAAGAATGTAAGCAATAAGAAATAATAAAAGATAACAACAATAACAGACACGAACTAGCCAGACAACTGCAGGTCTCCACCCGGTTACGCAGGTCCTCCGCCATTGAACACTCGGGCGACCGAAGTTGGAAATGACTCGCATGAAAATGGAAAAGGGATGCAAATGAAAGACTAGAATTCGATAAAAACAGAAATAAATGTGTATGTATGTGTATGCATGTGTATATATATATACATATATATTACCTAAACATACAAGCAAAAAGTCTAAAAGTACCGGTCAACGAACAGCAGGCAAAGTACTCGCTCCGCTATACCATGATCTGTAAATGCTCTATATATTCATTCGAAAGCAATCATGCTATGGCAACAAATATTTCACAACGTTTTGACTTAGCTATTGATATTGTTGTTTTTGTTTTATACAGTCAAGCACGAGCTACCAGAGGCTTTCCTGACACTGGTCCTGCTTATGAAGTCCTTAATTTTGCTTGTTCATTATCAAGCCTGCACATTTGATATTCTTCATCATTATACAAGCAAACGCATAGCATAGGTAGATACTAACTTAAACGCTACTACACACCGTAAAGGTTTATCTTTATCTTCTTTTTCTAAAGTAAAACGTGACTTTTACATTTTACTTTTTCGCTTTCTTTATTAGCACTGACCGAATTATATCCACCGTGGATATATGACCTGGTTTTTAAATTCATCTTCAAAAGGACTTTTTGGATTCGGATTTTAGCTGGTTGGCCCAAAAAATAATGTTTGATTTTTGAAAATTGGTAACGTCTTTGTCGAGATAATAGGAATCTAGCTTGCATCCATTCGTATTACTGGGAAGTTTGTCGTTGTTTCTTAATCAATATAAGTATGTGTATAAATACCTATTTCTGGTAATACCAACCTTAACACGCCCTTTTTTCCGAATGAGATGTAGGCTTGATCAGAAACTCGACTACATCATGACATATCTTACACATCGAAGGGACAACGTAGCATGTCACAGTGCCATCTTATTGCTGAAGTAGTTCTTCAGGGACAAACTGACGTTGCCGCATGGAAGAGGAAAGATAACAGCGCCCACATACGAGGCGAGAGACTGACCATTGTCGTGTGTTAGGGAACCTGTATCTATTGTAGGAAATAGAAGCCCGGATAGCTCAGTCGGTAGAGCATTAGGCTTTTAACCTAAGGGTCCAGGGTTCAAGTCCCTGTTCGGGCGAACTTTATGGCTTGGGTATGTGCGCCTCATAGAAGTTGATGAGTTGATGAGGAAGCCTCTGCTTCCAGAAATCAAAGGAGCTAGTGTTTGGTTACATTTTTATACCATGTTTTTAATGATCGATTCTGAGTTCAGTTTCATGTCTGTTTATTTATAAGTATATTTCCATTAATATAGCTTTTTTTTCTGGCAAATTACATTTTAGTGCTACACGTCTTTTACAAGGACGTTCGGTGAATTTCAGGTCCTGTCCTTTATTCATTAATCAACCCGACTAACTAAACAGGTGGAGGTATCCTTTGATACACTCGATAAAATAACAAAATATTACGTAACACGTTCAGGACATACAGGTACATCATTATATTTTAATTGACATTTCATTTTCCGTATATATATATAATATATATATATATAATATATATATATATATATATACTACACACCGTATAAGTTTACCTTTATCTGTATTTTCTAACTTTAACGTGACTTTTACATTATACTTTTTCTGTTTCTTTATTTGCACGAATTATATCCACCGTGGAAATATGAATTGTTTTTTAAATTCATCATCACAAGGACTTTTTGGATTTCGTATTTTAACTGGTTGGCCCCAAAATTAATGCTTGATTTTTGAAACATTTGTAACGTCTTTGTCGATATAATATCTAGGTTGCATCCCATCGTATTACCGGGAAGATTGTCGTTGTTTTTTAATCAATATAAGTATTGTGTACAATTACCTATTTATGGTAATACCAGCCGTAACACGCCCTTTTTCCAAATGAGATGTAGGCCTTATCTGAAACTCGACTACATAATGACATATCTTACACATCGAAGTCACAACGTAGCATGTCACAGTGCCATCTTATTGCTGAAGTAGTTCTTCAGGGACAAACTGACGTTGCCACATGGATGAAGAAAGATAACAGCGCCCACATACGAGGCGAGAGGCTGACCTTTGTCGTGTGTTAGTTAACCTGTATCTATAATAGGAAATAGAAGCCCGGATAGCTCAGTCGGTAGAGCATTAGGCTTTTAACCTAAGGGTCCAGGGTTCAAGTCCCTGTTCGGGCGAACTTTATGGCGTGGGTATGTGCGCCTAATATAAGCTGACGAGTTATGGAAACCTCTGTTTCCAGCAGCAAAAAATGCTAGCGTCTGGTGCTTGTTTCCGAGCAGCTCACGTCTGTCAAAATATGTATGTGTATAATCATGATGTGCCTAAACACAGACACTCTCACAAGTGTATACATCAAAAAAAGAAACATATCTATATGTGTGTAGTTGTGTGTGTATATCATATGTATATATATGCATATATATAAATTTGTATAAATAATACGTATGTACACATACACAAACACACAAACACACATACATACATATATATGTATATGTATATATATATGTATTTATATATATATATGCGTATGTATACACACACACATATATATATACATATACACATATATATGTATCGTTTAAAAACATTAACGGTAGAATTTGAAAAGTAATATAAGGTCACGTTTCTCTAAAAGCGCCAATCAAATATCTGACTTTCTACAGACACGCAAATATATATATATATACACATATATGTATATATATATATGTGTGTGTGTATATACATACACACATATATGTATATATATATATATATATATATATATATATATATATATATATATATATGTACATTTAAATGTCTGCGTGTGCATGTGTGTGTGTGCATATAAATATGTGTGTGCATATAAAGTGTGTGTGTATACATTTATAATGCGCATTTGTAGGTTTATATAGATATGTATATATATATATATATATATATATATATATATATATATATATATATATACATATGTGTATTTGAGTGTGTGTGTGTAAGGCTTGAAGTAAAATGCATAAGGAAGCGAACATTGATATTCATACACCAATGCAGGTCACATGTAACATGGGGTACAATGACCTCATCCGATATACTAAAAGACTTAAATATGTTAAATCCTAAAACTGGAATGCAATATGATTATGACCAAATACACCTTGTAATGAAGCTTGTCTAGTCAAAGTTTCAATTATAAGATGTAATCATGTAACTGTGTATGTAAGGCTCTGATATTGCTTATCATGTGACCTAAAGCACTAAAGTTCACCGACCGTCTTTGTAAAGCATATGTAGCACTAAAACATGATTTACAAGGAAATTAATACTGAGAAAAGAAGCTGTATTGATGCAAAATGTACTTACAAATAAACAGACATGAAACTGAACTCAGAAGCAAACATTAAAAACATGGTATAAAAACAAAATTGTAAGCAATAATAATAATAACAATAATAATAACAATAAAATTACATTAACAGACACGAACAACCAACTGCAAGTCTCCAGCCAGTCACGTAGATCCTCCGCCATCGAACGCTGGACATCAACTGCCAGACAACTTGCAAGGTCGAGGGGAAATGGTCCCTCCACCCTTGGTTTGGCTGGAAGCGACAGTCTGCGTCCTTTATTGAACGAACGGGCGACCAAATTTGAAAATGGCTAACATAACACAGGAAAAGGACGCAAATGAAAGGCTAAAATATAATTAAAAAAAAAAACATACACACACACACAAAAAATACTGTTTATGTACATTACCTACACATACATGCAAAAAAAAAAACCTAAAAATCAACAACTAAAAAAAAAAAAAAAAAGTACTCAGTCTGCTAAACCATGACCTGCAAATGCTCAATATCTTCAAAAGCGACCCTGCTTCATATCGGCAACTAATATTTCACAAGACGTGGCTTCTTGATATCCTTTCTTTTTGTACAGTCAAGCACGAGCTACCAGAGGCATTCCTTGACATTGGCACTGCGTGTGATGTCATTAGAATTGCAGGTACGACTTGTAGAATCCTAAATTGAACGGTACTAGAAATCCATACAGATTATCTTTTTTTTCTATAAATGACCACTTCCCCTATTCCTTTCATCTTTTGTACTGATCGAATTATAAACGGATTTTCAAATTGATTTTCACAAGGATTTTTCGAATTCCGATAATTTAGGTTTGATTTTTGAAATATTTACGTCTTTACCGATATGACAGATATCTTCCATATCATCGAACTGCGGGAAATTTTGTCGGTAAACATTAATCACTGTAAACAAGTGAACAATTACCTATTTCTGGTAATTCCAACCATAAAACGACCTTTTCCTGACTCTTGCATAAGCTTGTTCTACAATTTGACTACGTTAATACATATCTTACACATAGAAATCACAAAGCAACATGTCACGATGCCATCTTATAGCCGAAAGTAGATCTTCAGGGATGTCGAAGTGACGCCGCCAAATCAACGAGGAGAGATAACAGCGCCCACATACGAGGCGAGAGACTGACCATTGTCGTGTGTTAGTTAACCTGTATCTATTGTATGTCATAGAAGCCCGGATAGCTCAGTCGGTAGAGCATTAGGCTTTTAACCTAAGGGTCCAGGGTTCAAGTCCCTGTTCGGGCGAACTTTATGGCATGGGTATGTGCGCCATCTTCAGTCTGACGAGTTAGGAAACTTCTGCCTGCAGAAGTCAAAGTGCTAGTGTCTGTTGCTTGCTTCCAGCGAGCTCACGTCTATGTAAACATGGAAATATATATATATATATATATATATATATATATATATATATATATATATATATATTCATATATAAATATATATATACATATATATAGTGTGTGTGCGTGTGTGTGTGTGTGTGGTGTGCCAAAAACGCACAAGCGTGTATATATCCGCACACGTGTGTGTGTCTGTGGGTGTGTGAATATATATTTATACATACATATATATATGTGAATATATATTCATGCATATGCATATATATATATATATATATATATATATATATATATATGAAAGAAAGGGTATGGAATGCATGAACAATAACAATGTCGCAACTAAGGTCAAATGGCAGTTGAACTGTTAACCTGCGTAAGCGTAGCGACTGAAATGAATGAATGTGCGAATCGGAAGAGTGAGTGAAGCCCCGTGAAGCAATGGCGTATGTGAGGAAATGTACATTCGAATTAAACAAAATGTGTAATGTTGCCAGGGATTGAAAGATGTTTTATATATTTTTATATATATATATTTTTGAGTTTTGTGTCTTATCATTATTAGTTACGAATATTTCTTACCGTAAAAAATAGAATAACAATGTGACCATAAAAGGAAAACCAAAGAAATAGAAAATTGGGAAAACCTAATGTGACCAAAGAAACAATAAAAGAAAGAATATAGAAATTTTTTGAAAATAAAGAAATAAAGAAAAATGAAAATAAATCACGAACAAATGCTACTGTGACGTGACTCTCATTCTCACGAAAACAGCTGCACGAACGAAACGTACCCACCCGAGGGGGTAACAACACTACGCTTAACAAAGCCTCGGTAAGATCATCAAAGTCGTGAGAAAGTACTAACTGATTATAGAATGAAAGAAAGAAAAGAAAAGACAAAGAAAGATGTCAAGATCAGGAATTTAATGATTAACAGGGTTCCCGGTATGGTGTGAACGGTACTGTACCTCGTGGTGAGAGGCCAGTAGTGTGAGGCGCAGGGCCAGCAGTGTGAAGTGCAGGGCCAGCACCAGCAGTGTGAGGTGCAGGGCCAGCAGTGTGAGGCGCAGGGCCAGCAGTGTGAAGTGCAGGGCGAGCACCAGCAGTGTGAGGTGCAGGGCCAGCAGTGTGAGGTGCAGGGCCAGCAGTGTGAAGTGCAGGGCCAGCACCAGCAGTGTGAGGTGCAGGGCCAGCAGTGTGAAGTGCAGGGCCAGCACCAGCAGTGTGAGGTGCAGGGCCAGCAGTGTGAGGCGCAGGGCCAGCAGTGTGAAGTGCAGGGCCAGCACCAGCAGTGTGAGGTGCAGGGCCAGCAGTGTGAAGTGCAGGGCCAGCACCAGCAGTGTGAGGTGCAGG
>BOPN01003854.1:40506-58006 GCA_017312705.2 Penaeus japonicus | reverse complement strand
TATATATATATATATATATGCGTGTTTGTGAGAGAGAGAGAGAGTGTGTGTGTGTATGTAAGGCTTGAAGTAAAATGCCAAAGGAAGCGAACATTGATATACATACACCAATGCCGGTTACCTGTAATATGGGGTACAACGACCTCATCTGATATACTAAAAGACTTAAATATGTTAAATCCTAAAAGTGGAATGCAATATGATTATAACCATATACACCTTGTAATGAATCTTCTCTCTGCTCAGTTACTTGATTTGTTGGCGATACGGAGTAAAGAAAGGAGTCAGATTTCAAATTCATGCGATGTATCATTATAATATATGTGTATGAAATATAATCATTGTAACATCGTGATATAATTCACTGATTACATTACTGTTTCAGCAGTTCTATTTGATATAATATTTGTAGCTAATCTTGGCAGAAGCACTTATATTATATGTCATCTTCTTTAAATGCAGTTGGTTCTTGCACCTGTGTTTGCTAGTGGAAGCCTAAAGGCATAGAAAGTAACTCAAGAGTCATACTTAAGCAGGATCAGAAGGAACCCAGAGCAGAAAGGGACACAGATAGGCAGAGTGAGCATCTCTGGCTTACAGTCTCTAGCTGGAGAATTAACTGTATTTACCAGAGCCACCAATAAAAAGAATGTATATCGGCTTAAAACGGGTGATGTCATTTCCCACTGGGTTATAGATGGTGACAACTAGTGGGGTTACAGTGTGTCCTGAACATGTTATCTAGTCCTTTGATATTAAATTGAATTATATCAAAGCCTACTTGCAGCTGGGTAATTAGTCAAGGTAATGAATATGCGGACTAGGCTAACGTTCACCGACCGTCCTTGTAAAGCATATGTAGCACTAAAACGTGATTTGCAAAAAAAAAATAATAATTATGAGGAAAAAATTAAATCACTTACAAATAAACAGACATGAAACTGAACTCAGAAGCAAACATTAAAAACATAGTATTAAAACAAAAATGTTGTAAGCAACAATAATAATAAAAAAAATAAAAAAAATACAATAACAAACACGAACAACCAACTGCAAGTCTCCAGCCAGTCACGTAGATCCACCGCCATCGAACGCTGGACATCAACTGCCAGACAACTTGCAAGGTCGAGGGGAAATGGTCCCTCCACCCTTGGTTTGGCTGGAAGCGACAGTCTGCGTCCTTTATTGAACGAACGGGCGAACACATTTGAAAATGGCTAACATAACGCAGAAAAAGGACGCAAATGAAAGACTAAAATATATTTTTTAAAAAAGCAAAAGACACACACATACACACAGCCACACAAAAAATACTGTTTATGTACATTACCTACACATACATGCAAAAAAAAAAACCTAAAAATCAACAACTAAAAAAAAAAAAAAAAAAAAAAAAAACTAAACGACTGGCCAATGAACATTGGGCAAAGTACTCATTCTGCTATACCATGACCTGCAAATGCTCAATATCTTCAAAAGCGAACTTGCTTCATATCGGCAACTCATATTTCACAATACGTGGCTTCCTGATATTCTTTCTTTTTGTACTGTCAAATACGTGCTACCAGAGGCATTCCTTGACATTGGCACTGCGTTTGATGTCATTAGTTTTGCAGGTACGGCTTGTAGAATCGTAAATTAAACGCTACTAGAAATCCATACAGATTATCTTTGTTATTTTCTAAAGTAGAATGTTTTCTTTTTCTGAATCTTTAAGTGACCTCTTCTCTATTTTTCTTCTTTGTACTGATCGAATTATGAATGGACTTTCAAATTGATCTTCACAAGGATTTTTCTGATTTGTTTTGGTTCAGAAAATAATTTAGGTTTGATTTTTGAAATATTTACGTCTTTACCGATATGATAGATATCTTCCATATCATCGAACTACGGGAAATTTTGTCGGTATATATTAATCACTATAAAAAGTGAACGATACCTATTTCTGGTAACACCAATCATAACACGACCTTTTCCTAAATCTTGTATAAGCCTTATCTAAAATTTGAACGCGTCATGGCTTATCATACACATCGCAATTACAATGCAACATGTCACGATGCCATCTTATAGCCGAAAGTAGTTCTTCAGGAATGTCGAACTGACGTTGCCACACCAACGAGGAAAGATAACAGCACCCACATACGAGGCGAGAGACTGACCATGGACGTGTGTTAGGTAAGCTGTATCTATTGTAGAAGATAGAAGCCCGGATAGCTCAGTCGGTAGAGCATTAGGCTTTTAACCTAAGGGTCAGGGTTCCAAGTCCCTGTTCGGGCGAACTTTATGGCGTGGGTATGTGCGCCTTATAGAAGCTGCCGAGTTATGGAAGCCTCTGTTTCCAGCAGCAAAAAATGCTAGTGTCTGGTGCTTGTTTCCGAGAAGCTCACGTCTGTCAAAATATGTATGTGTATAATCATGATGTGCCGTAAACACAGACACTCTCACAAGTGTATACATCAAAAAGACATATCTATATGTGTGTAGTTGTGTGTGTATATCATATATATATATAATATATATATATATATATATATATATATATATATATATGCATATTTATAAATTTGTATAAATAATGCGTATGCACACATACACACAAACATACATACATATACATATATATGTATATATATATGTATTTATATATATGTGTGTATGTATACACACACACATATATATATACATATATATGTATCGTTTTAAAAACATTAACGGTAGAATTTGCAAAAGCGCCAATCAAATATCTGACTTTCTCCAGACACGCAAATATATATACACATATATGTATATATGTGTGTATATACATACACACACACATATATATATGTATATATATATGTACATTTAAATGTCTGCGTGTGTATGTGTGTGTGTGTGTGCATTTAATATGTGTGTGCATATAAAGTATGTGTATATGCATTTATAATGCGCATTTGTAGGTTTATATATATATGTATATATATATATATATATATATATATATATATATATATATATATATATATATACATATGTGTATGTGAGTGTGTGTGTGTAAGGCTTGAAGTAAAATGCATAAGGAAGCGAACATTGATATTCATACACCAATGCAGGTTACCTGTAACATGGGGCACAACGACCTCATCCGATATACTAAAAGACTTAAATATGTTGAATCCTAAATCTGGAATGCAATGTGATTATAACCATATACACCTTGTAATGAATCTTGTCTATATCTGCTCAGTTCGCTGGGTTGGGTAGATACGGGTAAGAAGGTCAAAGTTTCAATTATAAGATGTAATCATGTAACTGTGTGTGTAAGGCTCTGATGTGCTTATCATGTGACCTATAGTACTGATTATACTTCACTGTTTTAGTTCATTGATATAATGTTAGCATTCAGTCTTGACTTGACTTTTCCTGCTTCCTGTGTCATCTTCCTTCTTTAAATGCAGTTGGTTCTTGCACCTGTGTTTGCTAGTGGAAGCCCTAAGGCATAGAAAGTAACTCAAGAGTCATACTTAAGCAGGATCAGAAGGAACCCAGAGCAGAAAGGGACACAGATAGGCAGAGTGAGCATCTCTGGCTTACAGTCTCTAGCTGGAGGTAACTGTATTTACCAGAGCCACCAATAAAGAATGTGACAAGTTAACGTCTGTCTTTCTCATCATTAAAACGGGTGATGTCATTTCCCACTGGGTTATAGATGGTGACAACTAGTGGGGTTACAGTGTGTCCTGAACATGTTATCTAGTCCTTTGATATTAAATTGAATTATATCAAAGCCTACTTACTGTAGGTAATTAGTCAGAGTAATGAATATGCGGACTAGGCTAACGTTCACCATGCGTCCTTGTAAAGCATATGTAGCACTAAAACGTGATTTACCAAAAAAAAAATAATAATTATGAGAAAAAATTGAAATGTACTTACAAATAAACAGACATGAAACTGAACTCAGAAGCAAACATTAAAAACATAGTATTAAAACAAAAATGTTGTAAGCAACAATAATAATAAAAAAAATAAAAAAAATACAATAACAAACACGAACAACCAACTGCAGAGTCTCAGCCAGTCACGTAGATCCACCGCCATCGAACGCTGGACATCAACTGCCAGACAACTTGCAAGGTCGAGGGGAAATGGTCCCTCCACCCTTGGTTTGGCTGGAAGCGACAGTCTGCGTCCTTTATTGAACGAACGGGCGAGTACATTTGAAAATGGCTAACATAACGCAGAAAAAGGACGCAAATGAAAGACTAAAATATATTTTTTAAAAAAGCAAAAGACACACACATACACACAGCCACACAAAAAATACTGTTTATGTACATTACCTACACATACATGCAAAAAAAAAAACCTAAAAATCAACAACTAAAAAAAAAAAAAAAAAAAAAAAAAAAAACTAAACGACTGGCCAATGAACATTGGGCAAAGTACTCATTCTGCTATACCATGACCTGCAAATGCTCAATATCTTCAAAAGCGAACTTGCTTCATATCGGCAACTCATATTTCACAATACGTGGCTTCCTGATATTCTTTCTTTTTGTACTGTCAAATACGTGCTACCAGAGGCATTCCTTGACATTGGCACTGCGTTTGATGTCATTAGTTTTGCAGGTACGGCTTGTAGAATCGTAAATTAAACGCTACTAGAAATCCATACAGATTATCTTTGTTATTTTCTAAAGTAGAATGTTTTCTTTTTCTGAATCTTTAAGTGACCTCTTCTCCTATTTCTTTCTTCTTTTGTACTGATCGAATTATGAATGGACTTTCAAATTGATCTTCACAAGGATTTTTCTGATTTGTTTTGGTTCAGAAAATAATTTAGGTTTGATTTTTGAAATATTTACGTCTTTACCGATATGATAGATATCTTCCATATCATCGAACTACGGGAAATTTTGTCGGTATATATTAATCACTATAAAAAAGTGAACAATTACCTATTTCTGGTAACACCAATCATAACACGACCTTTTCCTAAATCTTGTATAAGCCTTATCTAAAATTTGAACGCGTCATGGCTTATCATACACATCGCAATTACAATGCAACATGTCACGATGCCATCTTATAGCCGAAAGTAGTTCTTCAGGAATGTCGAACTGACGTTGCCACACCAACGAGGAAAGATAACAGCACCCACATACGAGGCGAGAGACTGACCATGGACGTGTGTTAGGTAAGCTGTATCTATTGTAGAAGATAGAAGCCCGGATAGCTCAGTCGGTAGAGCATTAGGCTTTTAACCTAAGGGTCCAGGGTTCAAGTCCCTGTTCGGGCGAACTTTATGGCGTGGGTATGTGCGCCTTATAGAAGCTGCCGAGTTATGGAAGCCTCTGTTTCCAGCAGCAAAAAATGCTAGTGTCTGGTGCTTGTTTCCGAGAAGCTCACGTCTGTCAAAATATGTATGTGTATAATCATGATGTGCCGTAAACACAGACACTCTCACAAGTGTATACATCAAAAAAGGAACATATCTATATGTGTGTAGTTGTGTGTGTATATCATATATATATATAATATATATATATATATATATATATATATATATATATATGCATATTTATAAATTTGTATAAATAATGCGTATGCACACATACACACAAACATACATACATATACATATATATGTATATATATATGTATTTATATATATGTGTGTATGTATACACACACACATATATATATACATATATATGTATCGTTTTAAAAACATTAACGGTAGAATTTGCAAAAGCGCCAATCAAATATCTGACTTTCTCCAGACACGCAAATATATATACACATATATGTATATATGTGTGTATATACATACACACACACATATATATATGTATATATATATGTACATTTAAATGTCTGCGTGTGTATGTGTGTGTGTGTGTGCATTTAATATGTGTGTGCATATAAAGTATGTGTATATGCATTTATAATGCGCATTTGTAGGTTTATATATATATGTATATATATATATATATATATATATATATATATATATATATATATATATATATATATATATATACATATGTGTATGTGAGTGTGTGTGTGTAAGGCTTGAAGTAAAATGCATAGGGGGAGACGAACATTGATATTCATACACCAATGCAGGTTACCTGTAACATGGGGCACAACGACCTCATCCGATATACTAAAAGACTTAAATATGTTGAATCCTAAATCTAGATACCCAATGTGATTATAACCATATACACCTTGTAATGAATCTTGTCTATATCTGCTCAGTTCGCTGGGTTGGTAGATACGAGGTAAAGAAAGGTCAAAGTTTCAATTATAAGATGTAATCATGTAACTGTGTGTGTAAGGCTCTGATATTGCTTATCATGTGACCTATAGTACTGATTATACTTCACTGTTTTAGTTCATTGATATAATGTTAGCATTCAGTCTTGACTTGACTTTTCCTGCTTCCTGTGTCATCTTCCTTCTTTAAATGCAGTTGGTTCTTGCACCTGTGTTTGCTAGTGGAAAACCCTAAGGCATAGAAAGTAACTCAAGAGTCATACTTAAGCAGGATCAGAAGGAACCCAGAGCAGAAAGGGACACAGATAGGCAGAGTGAGCATCTCTGGCTTACAGTCTCTAGCTGGAGGTAACTGTATTTACCAGAGCCACCAATAAAGAATGTGACAAGTTAACGTCTGTCTTTCTCATCGGCTTAAAACGGGTGATGTCATTTCCCACTGGGTTATAGATGGTGACAACTAGTGGGGTTACAGTGTGTCCTGAACATGTTATCTAGTCCTTTGATATTAAATTGAATTATATCAAAGCCTACTTGCAGCTGGGTAATTAGTCAAATTGAATATGCGGACTAGGCTAACGTTCATGACCAAATCTGTAAAGCATATGTAGCACTAAAACGTGATTTACCAAAAAAAAAATAATAATTATGAGAAAAAATTGAAATGTACTTACAAATAAACAGACATGAAACTGAACTCAGAAGCAAACATTAAAAACATAGTATTAAAACAAAAATATTTGTAAGCAACAATAATAATAAAAAAAATAAAAAAAATACAATAACAAACACGAACAACCAACTGCAAGTCTCCAGCCAGTCACGTAGATCCACCGCCATCGAACGCTGGACATCAACTGCCAGACAACTTGCAAGGTCGAGGGGAAATGGTCCCTCCACCCTTGGTTTGGCTGGAAGCGACAGTCTGCGTCCTTTATTGAACGAACGGGCGAACACATTTGAAAATGGCTAACATAACGCAGAAAAAGGACGCAAATGAAAGACTAAAATATATTTTTTAAAAAAGCAAAAGACACACACATACACACAGCCACACAAAAATAACATTTATGTACATTACCTACACATACATGCAAAAAAAAAAACCTAAAAATCAACAACTAAAAAAAAAAAAAAAAAAAAAAAAAAAAACTAAACGACTGGCCAATGAACATTGGGCAAAGTACTCATTCTGCTATACCATGACCTGCAAATGCTCAATATCTTCAAAAGCGAACTTGCTTCATATCGGCAACTCATATTTCACAATACGTGGCTTCCTGATATTCTTTCTTTTTGTACTGTCAAATACGTGCTACCAGAGGCATTCCTTGACATTGGCACTGCGTTTGATGTCATTAGTTTTGCAGGTACGGCTTGTAGAATCGTAAATTAAACGCTACTAGAAATCCATACAGATTATCTTTGTTATTTTCTAAAGTAGAATGTTTTCTTTTTCTGAATCTTTAAGTGACCTCTTCTCCTATTTCTTTCTTCTTTTGTACTGATCGAATTATGAATGGACTTTCAAATTGATCTTCACAAGGATTTTTCTGATTTGTTTTGGTTCAGAAAATAATTTAGGTTTGATTTTTGAAATATTTACGTCTTTACCGATATGATAGATATCTTCCATATCATCGAACTACGGGAAATTTTGTCGGTATATATTAATCACTATAAAAAAGTGAACAATTACCTATTTCTGGTAACACCAATCATAACACGACCTTTTCCTAAATCTTGTATAAGCCTTATCTAAAATTTGAACGCGTCATGGCTTATCATACACATCGCAATTACAATGCAACATGTCACGATGCCATCTTATAGCCGAAAGTAGTTCTTCAGGAATGTCGAACTGACGTTGCCACACCAACGAGGAAAGATAACAGCACCCACATACGAGGCGAGAGACTGACCATGGACGTGTGTTAGGTGGCTGTGTCTATTGTAGAAGATAGAAGCCCGGATAGCTCAGTCGGTAGAGCATTAGGCTTTTAACCTAAGGGTCCAGGGTTCAAGTCCCTGTTCGGGCGAACTTTATGGCGTGGGTATGTGCGCCTTATAGAAGCTGCCGAGTTATGGAAGCCTCTGTTTCCAGCAGCAAAAAATGCTAGTGTCTGGTGCTTGTTTCCGAGAAGCTCACGTCTGTCAAAATATGTATGTGTGAAATCATGATGTGCCGTAAACACAGACACTCTCACAAGTGTATACATCAAAAAAGGAACATATCTATATGTGTGTAGTTGTGTGTGTATATCATATATATATATAATATATATATATATATATATATATATATATATATATATATGCATATTTATAAATTTGTATAAATAATGCGTATGCACACATACACACAAACATACATACATATACATATATATGTATATATATATGTATTTATATATATGTGTGTATGTATACACACACACATATATATATACATATATATGTATCGTTTTAAAAACATTAACATATATACATATATATACCTATATATATACATATATATACCTATATATATACATATATATACCTATATATATATATATATATATATATACCTATATATATACCTATATATATACCTATATATATACTATATATATATATATGTATACCTATACCTATATATATACATATATGTATATATATATATATATATATACATATGTATACATATACATATATATATACATATTTATACATATATATATATATATATATATATATATATATATATATATATATATATATATATATATATATATATATATATACATATGTGTATGTGAGTGTGTGTGTGTAAGGCTTGAAGTAAAATGCATAAGGAAGCGAACATTGATATTCATACACCAATGCAGGTTACCTGTAACATGGGGCACAACGACCTCATCCGATATACTAAAAGACTTAAATATGTTGAATCCTAAATCTGGAATGCAATGTGATTATAACCATATACACCTTGTAATGAATCTTGTCTATATCTGCTCAGTTCGCTGGGTTGGTAGATACGGAGTAAGAAAGGTCAAAGTTTCAATTATAAGATGTAATCATGTAACTGTGTGTGTAAGGCTCTGATATTGCTTATCATGTGACCTATAGTACTGATTATACTTCACTGTTTTAGTTCATTGATATAATGTTAGCATTCAGTCTTGACTTGACTTTTCCTGCTTCCTGTGTCATCTTCCTTCTTTAAATGCAGTTGGTTCTTGCACCTGTGTTTGCTAGTGGAAGCCCTAAGGCATAGAAAGTAACTCAAGAGTCATACTTAAGCAGGATCAGAAGGAACCCAGAGCAGAAAGGGACACAGATAGGCAGAGTGAGCATCTCTGGCTTACAGTCTCTAGCTGGAGGTAACTGTATTTACCAGAGCCACCAATAAAGAATGTGACAAGTTAACGTCTGTCTTTCTCATCGGCTTAAAACGGGTGATGTCATTTCCCACTGGGTTATAGATGGTGACAACTAGTGGGGTTACAGTGTGTCCTGAACATGTTATCTAGTCCTTTGATATTAAATTGAATTATATCAAAGCCTACTTGCAGCTGGGTAATTAGTCAAGGTAATGAATATGCGGACTAGGCTAACGTTCACCGACCGTCCTTGTAAAGCATATGTAGCACTAAAACGTGATTTACCAAAAAAAAAATAATAATTATGAGAAAAAATTGAAATGTACTTACAAATAAACAGACATGAAACTGAACTCAGAAGCAAACATTAAAAACATAGTATTAAAACAAAAATGTTGTAAGCAACAATAATAATAAAAAAAATAAAAAAAATACAATAACAAACACGAACAACCAACTGCAAGTCTCCAGCCAGTCACGTAGATCCACCGCCATCGAACGCTGGACATCAACTGCCAGACAACTTGCAAGGTCGAGGGGAAATGGTCCCTCCACCCTTGGTTTGGCTGGAAGCGACAGTCTGCGTCCTTTATTGAACGAACGGGCGAACACATTTGAAAATGGCTAACATAACGCAGAAAAAGGACGCAAATGAAAGACTAAAATATATTTTTTAAAAAAGCAAAAGACACACACATACACACAGCCACACAAAAAATACTGTTTATGTACATTACCTACACATACATGCAAAAAAAAAAACCTAAAAATCAACAACTAAAAAAAAAAAAAAAAAAAAACTAACGACTGGCCAATGAACATTGGGCAAAGTATACATATACCATGACCTGCAAATGCTCAATATCTTCAAAAGCGAACTTGCTTCATATCGGCAACTCATATTTCACAATACGTGGCTTCCTGATATTCTTTCTTTTTGTACTGTCAAATACGTGCTACCAGAGGCATTCCTTGACATTGGCACTGCGTTTGATGTCATTAGTTTTGCAGGTACGGCTTGTAGAATCGTAAATTAAACGCTACTAGAAATCCATACAGATTATCTTTGTTATTTTCTAAAGTAGAATGTTTTCTTTTTCTGAATCTTTAAGTGACCTCTTCTCCTATTTCTTTCTTCTTTTGTGCCGATCGAATTATGAATGGACTTTCAAATTGATCTTCACAAAGTTTTCTGATTTGTTTTGGTTCAGAAAATAATTTAGGTTTGATTTTTGAAATATTTACGTCTTTACCGATATGATAGATATCTTCCATATCATCGAACTACGGGAAATTTTGTCGGTATATATTAATCACTATAAAAAAGTGAACAATTACCTATTTCTGGTAACACCAATCATAACACGACCTTTTCCTAAATCTTGTATAAGCCTTATCTAAAATTTGAACGCGTCATGGCTTATCATACACATCGCAATTACAATGCAACATGTCACGATGCCATCTTATAGCCGAAAGTAGTTCTTCAGGAATGTCGAACTGACGTTGCCACACCAACGAGGAAAGATAACAGCACCCACATACGAGGCGAGAGACTGACCATGGACGTGTGTTAGGTAAGCTGTATCTATTGTAGAAGATAGAAGCCCGGATAGCTCAGTCGGTAGAGCATTAGGCTTTTAACCTAAGGGTCCAGGGTTCAAGTCCCTGTTCGGGCGAACTTTATGGCGTGGGTATGTGCGCCTTATAGAAGCTGCCGAGTTATGGAAGCCTCTGTTTCCAGCAGCAAAAAATGCTAGTGTCTGGTGCTTGTTTCCGAGAAGCTCACGTCTGTCAAAATATGTATGTGTATAATCATGATGTGCCGTAAACACAGACACTCTCACAAGTGTATACATCAAAAAAGGAACATATCTATATGTGTGTAGTTGTGTGTGTATATCATATATATATATAATATATATATATATATATATATATATATATATATATATATGCATATTTATAAATTTGTATAAATAATGCGTATGCACACATACACACAAACATACATACATATACATATATATGTATATATATATGTATTTATATATATGTGTGTATGTATACACACACACATATATATATACATATATATGTATCGTTTTAAAAACATTAACGGTAGAATTTGCAAAAGCGCCAATCAAATATCTGACTTTCTCCAGACACGCAAATATATATACACATATATGTATATATGTGTGTATATACATACACACACACATATATATATGTATATATATATGTACATTTAAATGTCTGCGTGTGTATGTGTGTGTGTGTGTGCATTTAATATGTGTGTGCATATAAAGTATGTGTATATGCATTTATAATGCGCATTTGTAGGTTTATATATATATGTATATATATATATATATATATATATATATATATATATATATATATATATATACATATGTGTATGTGAGTGTGTGTGTGTAAGGCTTGAAGTAAAATGCATAAGGAAGCGAACATTGATATTCATACACCAATGCAGGTTACCTGTAACATGGGGCACAACGACCTCATCCGATATACTAAAAGACTTAAATATGTTGAATCCTAAATCTGGAATGCAATGTGATTATAACCATATACACCTTGTAATGAATCTTGTCTATATCTGCTCAGTTCGCTGGGTTGGTAGATACGGAGTAAGAAAGGTCAAAGTTTCAATTATAAGATGTAATCATGTAACTGTGTGTGTAAGGCTCTGATATTGCTTATCATGTGACCTATAGTACTGATTATACTTCACTGTTTTAGTTCATTGATATAATGTTAGCATTCAGTCTTGACTTGACTTTTCCTGCTTCCTGTGTCATCTTCCTTCTTTAAATGCAGTTGGTTCTTGCACCTGTGTTTGCTAGTGGAAGCCCTAAGGCATAGAAAGTAACTCAAGAGTCATACTTAAGCAGGATCAGAAGGAACCCAGAGCAGAAAGGGACACAGATAGGCAGAGTGAGCATCTCTGGCTTACAGTCTCTAGCTGGAGGTAACTGTATTTACCAGAGCCACCAATAAAGAATGTGACAAGTTAACGTCTGTCTTTCTCATCGGCTTAAAACGGGTGATGTCATTTCCCACTGGGTTATAGATGGTGACAACTAGTGGGGTTACAGTGTGTCCTGAACATGTTATCTAGTCCTTTGATATTAAATTGAATTATATCAAAGCCTACTTGCAGCTGGGTAATTAGTCAAGGTAATGAATATGCGGACTAGGCTAACGTTCACCGACCGTCCTTGTAAAGCATATGTAGCACTAAAACGTGATTTACCAAAAAAAAAATAATAATTATGAGAAAAAATTGAAATGTACTTACAAATAAACAGACATGAAACTGAACTCAGAAGCAAACATTAAAAACATAGTATTAAAACAAAAATGTTGTAAGCAACAATAATAATAAAAAAAATACAATAACAAACACGAACAACCAACTGCAAGTCTCCAGCCAGTCATGAGTCACCGCCATCGAACGCTGGACATCAACATGAACAACTTGCAAGGTCGAGGGGAAATGGTCCCTCCACCCTTGGTTTGGCTGGAAGCGACGATCTGCGTCCTTTATTGAACGAACGGGCGAACACATTTGAAAATGGCTAACATAACGCAGAAAAAGGACGCAAATGAAAGACTAAAATATATTTTTTAAAAAAGCAAAAGACACACACATACACACAGCCACACAAAAAATACTGTTTATGTACATTACCTACACATACATGCAAAAAAAAAAACCTAAAAATCAACAACTAAAAAAAAAAAAAAAAAAAAAAAAAAAACTAAACGACTGGCCAATGAACATTGGGCAAAGTACTCATTCTACTATCACCATGACCTGCAAATGCTCAATATCTTCAAAAGCGAACTTGCTTCATATCGGCAACTCATATTTCACAATACGTGGCTTCCTGATATTCTTTCTTTTTGTACTGTCAAATACGTGCTACCAGAGGCATTCCTTGACATTGGCACTGCGTTTGATGTCATTAGTTTTGCAGGTACGGCTTGTAGAATCGTAAATTAAACGCTACTAGAAATCCATACAGATTATCTTTGTTATTTTCTAAAGTAGAATGTTTTCTTTTTCTGAATCTTTAAGTGACCTCTTCTCCTATTTCTTTCTTCTTTTGTACTGATCGAATTATGAATGGACTTTCAAATTGATCTTCACAAGGATTTTTCTGATTTGTTTTGGTTCAGAAAATAATTTAGGTTTGATTTTTGAAATATTTACGTCTTTACCGATATGATAGATATCTTCCATATCATCGAACTACGGGAAATTTTGCCGGTAAATATTAATCAGTGTAAACAAATGAACCATTACCTATTTCTGGTAATACCAACCATAACACGACCTTTTCATGAATCTCGAATAAGCCTTATCTAAAAGTTGACACCGTCATGACTTATCTTACACATCACAGTTAAAATGCAACATGTCACAATGCCATCTTGTAGCCGAAAGTAGTTCTTCAGGGATGTCGAACTGACGTCGCCACATGGAAGAGGAAAGATAACAGCGCCCAGAGAGGCTGACCATTGTCGTGCGTTAGGTAACCTGTATCTATTGTAAGTCATAGAAGCCCGGATAGCTCAGTCGGTAGAGCATTAGGCTTTTAACCTAAGGGTCCAGGGTTCAAGTCCCTGTTCGGGCGAACTTTATGGCGTGGGTATGTGCGCCTAATATAAGCTGAGGAGTTATGGAAGCTTGCTTCCAGCAGCAGAAAATGCTAGTGCATGGTGCATGCTTCTTTCCAAGGAGCTCACGTCTATCTAGATATGGATGTTTATGATTATGATGTGCAATAAACACAGACACTGACACAAGTGTATGCACACACACATATCTTTGAAAACATTTACGGTAGAATTTGCTAAGTAACATAAGGTCACGTTTGTTTTTCTAAAAGCGTCAAACAAATATTTGACTTTCTTCAGACACACACACAAATATATATATATATATATATATATATATATACATATATATTCATATATATATACATATATATGTATATGTATATATACATACATGTGTGTGCGTGTGTGTGTGTGTGTACATATACATATGTGTGTGTACACATTTGTAATGCGCATTTGTAGGTTTATGTAGATATGTATCTCTCTATATATATACATATATACATATGTGTATGTGAGTGTGTGTGTAAGGCTTGAAGTAAAATGCATAAGGAAGCGAACATTGAGATACAACCACCAATGCAGGTCACCTGTAACATGGGGTACAACGACCTCATCCGATATACTAAAAGACTTAGATATGTTAAATCCTAAATCTGGAATGCAATATGATTATGACCATATACACCTTATAATGAATCTTGTCTCTATCAGCTCAGTTCGCTGGGTTGGTAAATCCGGAGCAAGAAATGTTAAAGTTTCAATTATAAGATGTAATCATGTAACTGTGTGTGTAATATACTGATTATATTTCACTGTTTTAGTTCATTGTTATAATTTTAGCATTTATAGACATAATAATAGACATCATCTACCAGACACCTTGCAAGGTCGAGGGGAAATGGCCCCTCCACCCTTGGTTTGGCTGGAAGCGACAGTCTGCCGCCTTTATTGAACGAACGGGCGAACAAATTTGAAAAGGGCTAACATAACGCAGAAAAAGGACACAAATGAAGGACTAGAAAATAATCAAAACTAAAAGATAAATATATATATATATATATATATATATATATACAAATATACTGTATATGTACATTGCCTACACATATGTGCAAATAACAACTAAACAACTGGTCAACGATCATTGGCCAAAGTACTCAAAGTACCATGAACTGCAAATGCTCAATATCTTCAAAAGCGACCTTGATATTCTTTCTTTTTGTATAGTCAAGCACGTGCCACCAGAGCCACTCCTTGACATTGGCACTGCGTGTGATGTCATTAGAATCTTGAATTAAACGCTACTAGAAATCCATACAGATTATCTTTGTTATTTTCTAAAGTAGATTTTTTTCTGAATCTTTAAATGGCCACTTCCCCTATTTCTTTCTTCTTCTGCACTGATCGAATTATAAATGGATTTTAAAATTTATCTTCACAAGGAATTTTCGGATTTGTTTTGGTTAGGCAAATAATTTTGGTTTGATTTTTGAAATATTTACGTCATTACCGATATGACAATTATCTTGCATATCATTGAACTACGGGAATTTTTGTCGGTAAACATTAATCACTATAAACAAGTGTTAAGAGTGTCATTCAGTAAAGTTATGAATAATAATTAAGATAACACAAGAAAACTAAACCGGTGTTTAATGTTACTTTATACAAACATAGCTACTTACTTCACTGTGTTCACTGTCTCATGGGTTCAGGGATTTGGATTCGTCAGGGGGGGGGGGGTTATCACCTGAACCTTCACCTACTAGCTAGTCAGCGCATAACCCTTGTGTGGTAGTCACATATGTACAACTCTCCCTCATCCATTTATTGTATTTTCATTTATATGTTTTAGCATTTGAACTTGTTCATAGAGAGTGGTTTAATGTCTATTTGATATGTGTCTATCAGTGTGTATATCAATATAATAAATATCATAGTATTAGCCTAGATTATTTTTTCATGGAACACCAGTTATTTCATATATTTTCTTTCTAATTACACATATTATATTTTCGGAGATGATGGTGATGGTAAATGAATAAAGTTGTTTGTTATAGTATTCATCTGCGTATTGATTATATTTCCTGTTTCATCGGTAATGAAAGATGATATATCTTTACGAAAATCACACAGTGAGTCCGACTGAAGTTGGTAATGTTTACGGCTACCCCTAGGGTCGTAACACAAGTAAAGAAATACCTATTTCTGGTAATACCAACCATAACACGACCTTTTCCTGAATCTCGTATAAGCCTTATCTAAAATTTGACTACGTTAATACATATCTTACACATCGACATTGCAATGTAGTATGTCACAATGGCATCTTGTAGCCGAAATTAGTTCTCCAGGGATGTCGAACTGACGTCGCCACATGGAAGAGGAAAGATAACAGCGCCCACATACGAGGCGAGAGGCTGACCATTGTCGTGTGTTAGGGAACCTGTATCTATAGTAAGATATAGAAGCCCGGATAGCTCAGTCGGTAGAGCATTAGGCTTTTAACCTAAGGGTCCAGGGTTCAAGTCCCTGTTCGGGCGAACTTTATGGCGTGGTTATGTGCGACTTGTGCGTCTTATAGAAGGTGACGAGTTATGGAAACTTCTGCTTGCAGCAGTTAAAGGTGCGAGTGTCTGCTGCTTGCTTCCATCGAGCTCATGTCTATATAAACATGGATGTGTATGTATCTATATGTGTTTATGTATATATATGTGTGTGTATGTATATGTATAAAGTGTGCCACAAACGCACACGCGTGTATATATCCGTGTGCGTGCGTCTGTGGGTGTGTGAGTATACAGAATACATACACATATATATGTATACATATAACGGTAGGAACCTTATTACAGGAGTGAGATGATAAAACATACATACATACATAGAACATAGATAATTTTGTGTTCACTATTTCTCAGTCCCTGAATAACGTAGAGGCTCGTTCTTGGGTTCATTCGAAAGCTCTCGTAGAGTTGTGTGTCATAGGCTATGCTTTATTTAGATTTTCTAGAATATCTACAGTGAGGTTTAAGATATGGAGGTGTTTTATGGCTCGTTGGAAAGCTCTTAACTAGCCTTATCAAACAAATTTTCATTGGCATGGCCCCACGTACCTTTTGTATATTAAGGAAAAATATGCAAAAAAAATTGGACACAATTCGGGGCGGTAGAGTGAAAACTCGATTTATGTGCTAGCCAACGAAGAG
>BOPN01003854.1:13006-28006 GCA_017312705.2 Penaeus japonicus | reverse complement strand
TGGAGGTTTTAGGTAATATTTAAACATTAGAGAGTAAATCTTTAGCTTATTTATACGCAAAAAATGAAGAAATAATTATAATCCGCTAACCGTTTGACATTTCCGCAAAATATATAGATTTGACAAAATAAGTGAAAAGCTCTCCATAATACTTGAACAACCAGTTAAATTATAATAAAAATAAATCACATGTACCTAAGAAATATAGAATAAACCAAAAACAAGCATTAACAAACGAAACATTTTCCCCAATAAATCAAACACCACCAACAAAACTAAACAAAAACCAAACACAAAACACAAACCCAACAAAACAAAACAAACAAAAATCACTCCATAAAACCAAAACAAAACCAAAACCCAACAGAACACATCAAATATATCAAATTAAACGAAAATAAATCGAAACACACCATCCATGATCCAAGCCAAGTCGACGGTCCAGCCACCGGGTTTGTTGTCATTAGGAAAGAGAAGCTTCTCTGCGTCAGTCAGCCTCGTTTCGTATTTTTGTCCGTAGAAATGACCGTAGAAGCGATGGAAGTGGCTACGAACGATAAGGATAAGGAGAAAGAGAAGGAGGGCGAGACGGAGAAGAAAGATCCGGATACGTTGTCGCTTGAAGGTAAAATAGGAGAGAAAAGGACTCGCTCCGGGAATGATTTCTTGTCTTTGTTTGTTTTTTATTTATTTATTTGTTTAAGTGACTTTACTGCTTGTAATATCGTTTGGGATGTTGTTGTAATGTGTGATTGATGTTGAAGAGTTTCAGGGTAACTATGTTTTCATTGTAATGTAAATGCCTTTTGAGTAATCATTTTGACTCAAATTCGAAAATTCGTTTGAATATTCCAATTCCAAAGTTGTAATCCATCAGTATGTATCCCCCTTAATTGGTAAATTTGTGGAAAAATGTCATGTGTTATGAGTTAGCAAATATTGAAGAAATGAACAGCATATGTTTTTTTTATTATTTTTTTTTTTTTTACCTTACATATTATACTAAGGAAACCATCCAGTGACAATATTGGTTCTGGTAGCTGAGGAGGGCCTGTAATTTGTAATATCGTGGGGTATACTTGGTAAAGATATTAGTAATGGTAAATTAGGCAAACAATATGTTAATAATACCCTGCATGCTATTTCTTTGGGTAGAATTTTTAACTGTGATAATGATGCTTTCATAGATGGAATTAAGTTTGTATTAAATTATAAAGTATTGAATTAAAGGAATTTGGTGTTTAGTTTTGTGGCATACTCTTAGTTTCTAAGTTAGCAACCCCTTTCCCTATCTAACAGGTTTGGGAAACCCATGGGAAATGGAGTTGGGATGGCTGGCTGTCTGGTGTAAAATGAAAATGTGAAAGATGTGGTTTCTTATAATTTACTGACTAGTATGGTATATTGTCTGCTCAGCTTAAACATCAGTAAAAACATAATTCTCCATATACGCTCTGACAAGATAAAGCTAGGACTAATCCCTTATTGTTAGTGTGTATCCCATGTTTCCAATGTATATCCTGCACTGGAACTAATACAGAAATAACACATGTACTTCACAAAGTCTCCAATAGCAAGGAACGTGTAACTGTCCATGTTCATGTTCATGCCTATCAGTCTAGGGCCAAGCTGTCAATTGGTGCTGTCTGTAGACAAAATGAAGGTCATGAAATTGTTTTTTCTGATAGATGGCTCTTTTCCAAACAAATGCACATTAAGTGAAACAAGAACACTTCAGTTGATTTTTTATCAGTGCAGGATGGAGATTATAGGAGCTTCTGCATTTCTTTATATCAATTAATTACACTTTCAGTTTGTACAAGAAATATCATTGATGGAAAATGTCTCGGAGATCATCAACTTATCAATCCCATACCCTATTTTCCGGGAAAGCATCACTGTATTTAACCGAAACCATATCGCATGTTAACATTCCTTAAAGGGTTATATCAAGATTCCACGAGAGCTGGCTGAGTGTCCACTGATGGCTGCTGCGACTATATAACATAGCTTTTAGTAATAGTCATGGTATCCACTTGTGGGGAACTTGGCAAAGGCTAGCAAATTTCAATTGCATATATTATAGTAAGGTATTGCTTGGATTTGTTCTTTATTTGACAATCAGTTGCCAGGGAGTCGAACATCGCCGTCTTGCCAGAATATACATGGTGGAGGTTTGTTGCTGGAATGGTCACAGTTGTAGAGGCTTTGGTGATTGTATTGCCACTCTAATTACTATCAATATTGTCACTTTAGCTATAGTTACCCCCAAATTATTTTGAATGTAGCTCAAAGTGAGTCTGTTACAATTATGAAATACTGAAGAAAAGAAAAGTTCTAACAAGATTAGCATCTCCACTACTAACAAGTACATTTTACACTAACAAGTATAGTGTAATAAGTCCAGATGCTAATTCATTTAGTTAAAGGAAACCATCTATAGCCATGATACAGTTGGTAATAAAAGTGGTACCGTGTCAAGCGATCACTGCAGCCTCCACTCCCGTCATTCCTGTATATGGTTCCTGTGGCCCAAAACCACTTTAAATGTCCTCAAGTCATCACAAGAAATCCATCAATACCAAAATTGCTTGTATTATCAATTTATACTGTTCTTGAGCAAATGCATGCTAAAGGTCTTTGTTCTGTCAAAATATGTTGCATGTCTTATGTTTATTCTGCTCAATACATTGGTAAATTTTTACACGGTACCTGCAACATGTAATGTGGCCTATGTATTACACATATCTGCCACAAATGTCTGCGTCTTCTGCACTCTGTGGCAAAGGCAAAAAATTTCCAACAACAAGATTCTGACAAAATCGAGCCAGGAGACCTCTGTGCTGATTAATCGTCAAATTATGAACCAGACATGAGGTAGAGATGAACACATTTTCTTACGCTGGCACACCAAGATAATGCATTTGATTTGATTATGCGTAATTATGAGAAAAAGTTCCATTTTCAAATCCTTAAAGTTTTTGAGTCTTAACATTTTTGTACCTAGACAATAGTAAAAGAATGATGGCAAGGAATTATACTAATATCATGCAGTTAAAGATTTATAAACAATTTTTAGGGAGTTGTTCATTTTTAAACTCTTCCTGATAAGGGGAAGGTCTGTGAGAGCTGGTAGTGGACATAACAAATAACAAATTTACAATAATTCACAGCCCTTTTGAAAACGTCACCATTCTGTAGCATTTATCCTCCTCAGTTGAGCAATTTACTTATCTTTATTTGCCATAGTATAAATTCATAATTTGTAAATATAAACATACATCTGATTTGTTTTTATTGATTTAAATGTATTTTAATGTTTATTAATTTTTTAAATATGATTTTACCTCATTGAATGGTTCAACTCTAGATCCCCAAGTTACCCAGATAGTAGGCAGAGGTTTGAGTCGATGGATTATAATCCCCAACTTGAATCTGCTCTCAATTCCTGATTGTGAAGTTTAAAAGACCTTCACTTTGTTAGCATTCATACCCTTGATAGGGGAGTTCATTTTCCTCGGAAATCTTTGCGGATGTGCTCAGGATCTTACCTTTCTGGGATACGCCAAGGTGAAGGTTTAGTAGGTTAGGCAAGGAATGGGGGAAGGGGGCTGCTTCTGTAAATTGCAGTTGAGGCCTTCATTTATATGGAATTTGTCATTGTAAGAAACTGCTTTTAGCATTGACAACAAGGACCTTTTGGTTATAATTTCTCTATTGTTTCCTATGTTTATTTACACAAATTACACAAATCTCAATTATTTAGTTTATGGTATCTATATTGTTAGCTGATAGCCGTGTTTTCCATTTTAAAAAATTCAAATATTACAACTACTTGGCTTAGTAAAATTATCTCTAAATATTTCCTGAGTAAAAATGATTTGATTTTCCTCACTTCCATAACAAATGGTTGGCTCTTAATATGTGGTTCACATGCTATCTAGACCTAGGCAATAAAGAAAAGGAAAAACTTTTATCTGCAGAGTTATAGACAACCTTAGGTATATAAGATGGACTTGTCACAAAGATGCACCTTTGCTTTTGAAAGACCCTTGAAAAAGGAATATTATTACATTTCATCATACATGTATTGAAAATTATTCTATTTATTTATTTTTTTATTTTTATTTTATTATTTTTTTTGTAGTTGGTAAAATACTGTAATCCTATACAGTTTTCATTGTACATGCAAGCAAAGGAAATGAATAAATATTAAGATATTTGCTGCAGTGAAGTCCAGTATCTTGCTTATGCATCGGGAAAAGCAACTACCACTGTTTCAATAATTGTTGTATTGTAAGTAATGGGAAACAGAAAAAAACTGATGATACACAATGATTATAAGTGAATAATACAAAGAATAATATAAATCTCATAAAAAAAAAAAAAAAATCTTCAAGGTCACATACAAATAACTCATCATGGGCTTCGTACACGCATTTATATTGCTTTGATATTGTAAATGAATATTCTGGCCTGAACAGGGCTGAGATAGTTCACTTGTTTTTGTGATGTGGCATTTAGCAATTCTTCATTCTTATTGTCATTATTTCCTTATTTGTTTTGTTATCTTCCATTTTCTAGTGACTTATTTTATGCACATCTGTAGCTATGACTTTAACGATATTAGAATATAGTTTTACAAAGAGCAATTACATGTAGATAGTAAGGTTAAGAATGATTAATAGGTGAAATCTAATGCACTCGGAGAAATTGAACATTAGTGTATAGATACACGAAATGTAAATACCCTCCCCTAACAAGGACACAAACTCACCGACACGGGATGATATGAGGAGAGAGAACAGAACTAAAACCACTAGATCACACGACCTACGTGAATGGACAGTCTTAACAGGATCTAGGCTATCTTCACGGACATAGCCTATATACTCACAACCCTTGTATGTGGGTTGTGTAGTCTACTGGTTTAGTTCTGTTCTCTGTGGGTGTTACCTAGAGTGAGTGGGTTCAAGTCCTTGTTATGGAGGGTATTTGCATTTCTGTATAAAATATGTAGTTGTATTATTCCATTGTAGGCAAAGAAACAGCCTTGGTAACTTGGCATTGTATTTGAAATTCTAAATAACATTCACTGAGTGTCTGTAAAACCTTGCCATCATACTCTAGTGTGAGAATACAGGTAATGTCTCTGAAGGTAATGTAGATTCTGGGTAGATAATCCTTTTAGATAGGTCTTGTGGTTTACAGGTTTTATTTCTCTTTTCTCTGGAGGGAAAATAGAGAGTGGGTGGGTTCACGCCCTTCTCAAGGAGAGTACTGATATTTCTACGTAAAATTTTGTTTCTACAATATTCCATTATATGTGTAGATATACCATCTACATCAGCAAGATTCTAAAAGTACACCACACTGTGTGCAGTTAGTGCAATCCGAGTATAATCTACACACACTTCTGCATAAATTTGAGGCTATGTTGTTATATAGGAAAACTTACCGTCACGCATGAGAAGTGCCAGAAAGTGGTTCTAAAGGAGAAGATTAGCCAGGTCAAGACTCTCCATGTGTATAGGGAAGGGGCTATTATATGTGTATGAGTTCAAACTCAAAATATACATATGATATGCGTTATTAACTATTTGGCCAGTGGTTCACAAATGGGAGGGAGGGAGGTAACAAAGTACTTTCTAAAAGTAATAGCTCTATTTAGAAAATGAATAATAGATAAAGATGATGATTTATAAATGATAAGGATAATAAATAAGTGAGTAGATAAATGATACAGAAGTAAATAAACTAATACTAATATCTATTAGTGAAGGAAGAGGAATAAGGTAGGGTTAATGGTAATCTCTCACAGTACAGCCAAGGGTAACGTTACCAAAATGTTCAAGATCCGTTGTATTTGGCCCAAGATTTCATTTCTGTAAGTTTGTGAATATCATGAATGTATCCGAAAAAGAAAAAATATATATAAAAATTGAATAAAGTTAAAATAATTAGTGAATAGATTTCTACGGCTAATACTTTGATTAAATATTCCATCTCTTGAAAAGTTGATTTCTACCTCCCTTTCATATTAGAAGCAGCATTTTTAAGTATATAATATTTAGTGTGCCCATGAAATATTTTATTGGTTTGAAGGAAAGATTGTATAGTAATCATAGCATTGAGACCAGGGTTATAGGCTTTACTGCCCATTGTTATTTTTATTATTGTTATCATCCTTATTTATTATTATTGTTATTGTTGTTCATATTATTGTCATTGCCATTGTTGCAGTCATTCTAGATATGGTTATCGATATTATCATCATCGTCCATTCGTCTGAATACTTACAAAAACTCTCCTTTCAGATTTAAAGGAGCAGATACGCCTGGTTGAGCGCAGCATTGTGAGCAAGGAGCCCAGGTTTGTCCTGCGTGTACTGCGAGCACTCCCCGCTACAAGGAGGAAGCTCACCCCCAACGTCCTCCGTTCCCTCGTGGCCACTTACTATGGGCGGCCAGAGAACAAGCAGGAGAGGGAGTCCATCCTCCAGTTCATCGAGGAGCCCATGGACACGGAGGCGCCTCCACAGGGTAAGGGGGTGTTCTCCTTTTTGTGAAGTGGGGGGTTCCTCTACAGCCCCCTCTGTTCTTCAGTAATTAGTTTATTTTTGTTGTTGTTTGATTGTTAAGCGGGAAATGTAAGTGAATGCTAATGGCGGGGGAAGAAGTTCCTTATGAGATCACCAAAAACTGTCATATTTGAAAATACTTCCTCCTTGATATTGGAAATATTGAAGGTTCTGCATGTAAATAAAGCAATTTAGAGCAGAGAATCATGTATTCCTATATCTCTGAAGCCCAGAGAGAGAGGATGGGGTCAGAATGGGGAGATTTGGTGGTTGTGGATGGACAGAACATTCCAATCATTCCTAAATTTATAAGTTCACACTCACACTGTTCCATTCATGTCATAAAGATGCAAGGAAACAGTCTTCGAGTTTTTGACAGAACACTTGTGGTCTTGATGATTAGGACTTTACATTTAACCCCTTAACAACGGGTGACAAGATACCACGTCAAGTGGTTCCAGGGTCAGATGGCGGGGATGAGCTATTTCTTTGTGGCTATCCTTCTGGCCGGCTTGCCGGGTGATCGGGCGTCCAGCGCTCGGCCGCTGCCAGTGTGGGCGAGAATCCCGAGGTGTTAGGCTTATGCGTTAGAAATATCCCAGCATTTCGACCATTTAGAGCCAAAATAGCCCCGTTGTTTATGGGTTTAAATGTCGTAAGCCATGATTTGGTGAAAAAGACTAGGGCTTGACATATACAAATACTTGGTTTTGTTTAGCACATGTGTTTTGTAACATATTTTTACTTTATTATTGCAGCCAACCTTGGGCGTCAACGTGGACAGTTGGTGCTAGAAGTTGATGTTTACATCCATCTCTTGGTTCTTTTACGACTTCTTGATACCAACAGCAATTCTGATGCTATCAAATGTTCAGGTATGTAGAAAATGTGTTTTTTTCCTCTTATAGTGCTTATTAAATGGAATGCAGGTGTAAGTTTGTTTCAATATTTTTAATATGACTTGCACATTAAAATTTTGAAAAGTGAAATGTTTATTTCAAAATCTTAGTTTGGGTCTTTAAATTCCAACTAAGAGATTATATAATAGTATAAGTTGGCACATTTTTTTTATAAAGATAGTAAACATCCTCCAGATGAAATAGGAAATACTGTGTTTTGTTTTCAGACCTGTTGATGAACAAAGTGACATCGGTAAACAGACGTACCCTTGACTTGTTGGCTGCTCGCTGTTACTTTTATCACTCACGAGCTTATGAAGTTAACGACAGACTGGATGAAATAAGAGGGTAAGTTTGAGAATTCACAGTTCATGGCCATTCTTGATATTTTTTTTTTTATTTTTTTTAATAATAGACATTAAAATTCTTTGTTCTTAAAAAATCCTCCCCTTTCGCTCTTTACTCCTACATATTATTGCTCCTTTATCCAAAGAGAGTATAAAGTTTGTAATGTTTTGCGTAATTATTTGCTGCATAGTAATTTTGATGAGGTGTTCTTTGTGCATTTAGTTTGCTAAGCAACTTCTCATAGAAATATATAAAATAGGATAAGATATTTATGATTTACTCTCTCCTTGTAGAATAGAAGTTATAATAGTCAGATGATAAGAACAATTAATAAGATAATGTATGTCCAGTTATAAAAGCAATGACATCTTACCATAACCATCCAAAGTAGATTTATTCTGCTCACATTTATATGAAATCCCTTGTTCCAGATTTTTGCACCAGCGTCTTTGCCAGGCTACTCTCCGTAAGGACCACGAAGGACAGGCTGTCCTCATCAACTGTCTCTTGCGCAATTATCTCCACTACTGCCTTTATGACCAGGCACAGAAGCTGATTGTCAAGCTTGAATTTCCTCAGCAGGTTAGTTGAATTTCTTAATGTTTTTAGATTCACTGTAGAATGAAATATTTTATTAATTGTACTGATAGAAATGGTTTTTAGTGTGGTTGGGCATTGATATTATGTCAGTTTGTATTAACCCATCCACGACGGGGGAATTCTAGCCTTGAATGTCACAATGCCGGGGCGTTCAAATTATTAGGCCTAAATCAATTGAATGGCTGGCACAAAACTGTGCCGCCCGGCCACTGGGCTTTTGAATGAGCGGTACAGTAATGTACCACCCGTCCAGAGTGGGTTAACCCAATGTGGACAGAGTGCATAATGAGCTAACAGGCAGTCAGGACATATGATTTCTGATGCTGCCGGCAAAAAAAATTTAGGGACGGGAAAATGTTTCCTCTGCCCTCCAGGCAGCGTAGACTTGCCTAACAAATATTTTCCCCTAAATTCATCCCAGACAAGGCTTTGGAAAGCAGTAGCTCTGAAACTATCCCCATTAGTCATAGTACTTCATGAATGAGAGTGCACTTGAATGGGAGTCGTGGTGTATGTCATGACATCCGTCCACTATGGGTTGATATATTTTAATAGGAAGTATGGGTAATTATTGATACTTATTAAAAAGCAAGGAAATTTTTATATAACTAATATTGGAAGATTATCTGTGGATCCTTATTTGTTGTAGCATATTTATTTTTTGGTCCTAGTAATGCAGCATACCAAGGAAACCTTTCTATTTTTCTCGTTTACTTTTAAATTCTAGGCCAACAACAACGAGGTAGCACGGTACCACTACTACATGGGTCGCATCAAGGGCATCCAGCTGGAGTATTCCGAGGCTCACAAGCACCTCATTCAGGCTCTGCGCAAGGCCCCACAGCAGACTGCCGTCGGTTTCAGACAGTCCGTACAGAAGCTGGCAGTCGTAGTGGAACTCCTGCTTGGAGATATCCCCGAGAGACAGGTTCGTATTACACAAGACCAATTTTGAAGGACCTAGAAACTTAGTCTCAGAAATGCTCTCAAACAAGGGAAGCTGTCCAGTGTAGATGGAACAAGAGGGATGTTGGTTCAAAATGCGGTTACTTGGAAAATGTATTGAGACATGTAGGTTTCGCCTGATATCCTAAAGGCCTGAATTTCTATGAAACCTTTAGTCAGCTGAAATGGAGTCCAAGGAAGAAACAGTTAGCATCAATTTGGATGTTTTTGAGCATTCTCAGACAAAGGAAAGCTACCCGATCATACTAAATTACATATTGACAAAAATAACACTAAAATATCTAGAGTGGGACTTGTATGATCGACTAAACACCCTATTTAGATTGTGCTCGCATGCTCAATGCCTATGGCAGTTTGCTGTGAAACAAACACTGAATAATAATTTGCAGTAAAAAGCCTCTTCAAACTTCTTTTGATTTGTGAAAATGGGTATTAATGCAAGTCTTTCATAAAAGCCAAGTACAGTAAAGTGAGCTTAGAAAGGGGAAATACTCATAGACTTTTATTATTTCTCAATTTATTCCATTATGGACCTGATTTAATTTCCTAAAAGGTTTTGAAACTTTGTTAATACGATATACCTAAAGTAAAACACTACCCAATGCACATCTTTTTGTTTGAATTGATGTGTCTTTGGGATGGCAGTGGATTATCCCTTGCCATTGACATCATGAGAATTGACAGTAAATTGATCTTCTGAATTTCAAATATATTCTACCATGTGATATAGTATATCTTTAAAATCATCATTATCAAGTATTATTTTTCTGATAGTTGTAATAGTAGTGGGAATAGCAAGTTTTGTTTGTATCATTATCTTGTCCATCGCCATCACCTCCATCTTTTATCTTCATAATTTTTTTAATCATCATCATCTTTGTCATTGGCTTTGTAAATCATCAATCTCTTAAGTTTTATTTCACACATCTCATTGACGTACATGTCCACCTTCCATGGTGGACCTGTTTCATGTGCTGGGAAAACTTCTGTACTTCATTTTTCCATTTGTTGAAATTACAAGCTATCTGTTCCTTCATTTGTGTATTTAGGGCATCATACCAGTTGCTAAATAATATCACTATTATTATACCATAGAAAACATAGAACATCATAAGATGCCCACCCAAGCCAGTACATCTTTAAATGTGACCCTTTGCAGAAGGGTTAATGCAGTCCCGAATGTGATATACCTGTAATCTCCAATATTGGCAGTGAAATGACCTTACCTTAGTTTCTCATTATCATACCTATACTCTGTGAATGGTTCTTGATAGGATAATTTTGTTTTTCACCTTTGGTAGAATTGCTCTTGGTTCTGTGATATACTGATGTGGTTCTTTTTTGATGTGCAGTATTATAGGTTTGTCTATAAAACACACACAAAAAATTTCTATGGAGATGTATTATAATGTAGTTAAAAGGCAGAAAGGGACTGCATGCATGTGTGTATGTGTGTGTGTGTAAGTATGTATGTGAATTTTACAGGGTGAATATTTCTTTTTTCATTTAGAAAAATCGATTTCCTTTTTATCTTCATATTGATTATTTGATACACACATTTGTCACATTTAAATGATATGTTAATATTTTTACTTTACCTGATATTGAGTCTGATTTGTATTGATGGTGCTTCTCCACATATTCCTCTCACACTGTGTCACAATTATCATACTTACATTTTATTTGATTGATTTATGTTCAGCAAATCCAATTTAGTTAAAGGTCTGAATAAAAGATAGTTTGCAGTAGGAAAAGACTTGTCAAGGACATTTTTATTTATAAATTCTGTTACAGAAAAAGATGCATTAACCCATTCTGGACGGGTGGTACAGTACTGTACCGCTCATTCAAAAGCCCAGTGGCCGGGCGGCACAGTGTTGTGCCAGCCATTCAATTGATTTAGGCCTAATAATTCGAATGCCCCGGCATTGTGACATTCAAGGCTAGAATTCCCCCGTCGTGGATGGGTTAATTGTATCCAGAGACCAATAACCTTTTCAATAATGAACAAAAGAAGTGGTTTTGAGCCTGATATCTTTAATGTAATCTTCCTTTGCAGTTCTTGGATGACCACACCTTCATGCTCATCCTCCGTCTGCGCCACAACGTCATCAAGACCGGCTTGCGAGCCATCTCCCTCTCCTACTCCCGCATCTCCCTGGCTGACGTGGCTGCCAAGCTCACTCTGGGCTCGCGGGAAGATGCAGAGTTCATTGTAGCTAAAGCGATTCGGGATGGTGTCATTGAGGTGAGGGATTTCAGAGGTTCTTCTGCTTGATTTGGTTCTGATGTTGGATTGATAGGTGTGTGGTTTTATAGGGTAAGGATTGAAACTAAGAATTGTAGCGTATCATCATTGTTTATTGTTGATTTTTCAGAACACTCAACTTTTAAGTTAATTCTAACTAAAAAACAAACAAACATCAAACTTAGAAAAAAAAGTGAATTAATTCTTATACCTTTACCGCAATATCTATATCAAGTTTCTCGTATATAAATGAGGAGCTTTTCCCTGCATGTTCTGAACACTGAAATAAATATATTGATTCCCACAGGCTGTGATTGACCATGAGCATGGGTACATGCAGAGTAAGGAGACAGTTGATGTATACTGCACTCGTGAACCACAGTCAGTGTATCATCAGCGCATTTCCTTCTGCTTGGATATCCACAACCAGTCGGTCAAGGCCATGCGCTACCCTCCCAAGTCGTACAACAAGGATCTTGAGAGTGCTGAGGTGAGGCAGCTGAAATGGAAAGTGAAGAAGAGATTTTGACATAAAGCTTGAGTTAGTACTAAAAACTAAACACTGTCAGTCCATAGAAATAAAAGCCCAGTTATAGTTTAATGGAAATCCCACTGTGCTTCAACCAGTAGAGTAAAATTGTGAATTTTTGGGTTTGATGATTGATATTTGTTTGTATCATGTGTGTTGGTGCTTTTTTTCATAGGAAGTGTGTTCCATTATACTGTAAGTCTTTGGACTTGGATTAAAGCCATATTGACTTGAATAATACTTTAAGCTGACTTTGAGGCCTTTGAAGGTTATTGTAAAATTTGCCTTTAGGTCTCACCCCAGTGTAGGTTTCAGTTAGGATCAATGGAGCACTTACGAGGGAAAGGAAAACAATTCTGGAGTCATTTTTGAATCTTTGTTTTATTATAGTTATTTTTCATTTTTGTCAAGACAATCAGCTGAGAAAAGTCTTTTATTTTTTTAATGAGGGGTTTTTAGGAGATGTTAAAAAGGGTGAGATGCACATTTGTAGATGAGATATAGAAAAGGTTACCTTATTGATAGTCATTCAGGAATATGCAAATATATAGTTATTTTAAAAGTTTTAAGTGTTTTTTTTTCTAAATGCTTTTTAGAAATATGAAATTAGAACTGAATATCCTACATGAAAAAAACATTTTACATTTACAAGTGAGGGGAGTAGGTTGAATGTGTTCTAAAGTAATAAACAAAATGAAGTTATCACTCAAAAAAGTAAGAGAATTATAGTTTGAAAATACTTTTTTTTTCTTTTCATTTCTTTTCTTTTAACAGTGAGTGTAGAGAACCTCACATAGTATTTTAGGATGCCTTAAGCCAGGGGATGAGTGAGTAGCTAGTAAGTTTAGTAGTACAAAAGAAGAATGCATTGGATGGTTAAACCTCATGCAGAGGTTAGTCTTTTTCATAGAGGTAAACGTCAGGACGGGCAACATCGTCCATCAGCTACCCGATGTCCGACACCCCGAACATCGCCACTCTGCCCCGGACACCTCTCTTGACCTCAGCTATCCTGGACCTTGTTCCATTGATCAGGTTTTTTTTTCCCATCAAATATCTTCATGTATAAACTCCTCTCTCTTGCTGTCAGAGGTAGACTGGCATTAGAATTGTATGTTGACGTTAGGGGTTTTCACTTTGTTTGGGATAGGTCAGAGGCCTCTGGGTTAATGCAAGATCTGGTTGGGTGTGAGGGAACGGGAACACATAACGATGTAGGTGTTTATAGATAGGCTTCAATATGATTGGGGAAGAAATGCAGGGTCTGACAGAGGGATTTGTATAGGGAAAGTCAAGGGATGGGTTTCTTGGTGTATGATTTACAGCAAGAAGAATTGACAACCATGAGATAGAATTTAGTCCTTCAGGTGGAAAGGCAGTAATCTTGAGAGAAATCTCAGAGGGAATGACAGTGATATGATGAAATGTTATGTTGGTTATTTAGTTCAAAATACTAAACAGTAATTTATGAATGATAAGATTATTATGATTCTGAAATGAAACATTTTTGTCTTAGCAATGGTAATTGTAACGGTGAAATTATAAAGATTAGGAATACCATCTTGCAAGCTTGTGGGTCCTTGAATTATGAAGTCAGAATCTTATTAGTGGAGAAGACAAGAAACAGCTGGCTCATAACCCCAGTAAGAGGAGTAAATAATGTATCTTTTCTGTGATTGAGTTAAGTTTTCATGGATTATTAGGAAAATTTTTGTAGAAATGTGATTCTATAGATTATTACCATTATTTATTTTTTTTCATATTCCCTTCACCCGATAACTGTGTAGTCAGGTTTCCAGGCTTACTTTCTCTTGTGCAATTTAACTGGGCTAAAGAAATAATAAAAAAAAAAAAACAATTAAGAGGGGGCTTGGGATGAAGCATCTCTCCTCCCATTGCCCCTTTTGTTTGAATTCTTAACACTTTGTTCATCGCTCCTGCTGCTTAAACTATCTCTTGTTTGCTTCCATTTCATACTGAATGTTTTCCAATAATTTGTAGTGCATCTGATCAAAATAGAAATCTCTTTCCAAACGATAAGATGTGTGTCACAGTTATCGGGACAAAATGCCTCTTGGAATTTATCAACCCTGTGAATAAGTCTGGTTAATTAGCTCAGTGTTAATAAACATTTCTCTTCACCTTGACTGAACTTGACTAACTACCCATTGACAACAGGAACGGCGGGAACGAGAGCAGCAGGATCTGGAATTGGCGAAGGAGATGGCGGAGGAAGACGATGACAGTTTCACGTAGACTGCGGGTTTCCCTCCTCTCTACCTCCAGAGGATAGAGTGTGCTTGAATGAGAGAGTACAGATATAATGTAGACAAAAAAAAAAAAGAAAGAGAGATGTAATGATGTAATTCGTCAAGACTAAATGCTCCCGTACTGTAATGTAAATTAGGCTGTCAAGAGCCATATCCATATTGCTTTCTCTCCCTTTTTCCTTTCCATGTCATAGGGATGAATATTTATAGTTTATAATTTCTGGAAAATGTGGTTTTATTTTCGTGAACTATCTCTGCTTGTGTTAATAAAGGAAACTTTGTTATTCTTGTTTTAAATTTCCTGGAGTAAGATTTATTCAAAGGCCTAATAGTACAGTTATGTACTATTAGGCCTTCGTACAAGATAGCTGTCTGTTAGCTCAGTGGTAGCGTGTCGACTTCACATCCCCGTGGTCGGCAGATCGAGTCCCGTCCAAACTCGTGAGTTTCCACTGTCACCTGGCAGTTACTGACGTAGCTGGGCACTGCGTCGGGTAAGGACCAAGCTCAGATCGAGTCGACACTCGTTGGCACATTCTCTCACGAGTCGGCACACACTG
>BOPN01003854.1:5506-8006 GCA_017312705.2 Penaeus japonicus | reverse complement strand
ATTGTGACTCAACCTGCTCTAACTGGACAATATTAATTCCGTCGAGCAACCAAGCGAGTGCAGACTGAACTCCCTCTCTCTCTCCTCTTCCTCCATCTCTTTTTCCACTCTCTTTCCACTCCCTTCCATCCAAGTATTTCGAAATAATCAAATCCACGAACTCAGAACCACAAGGACAGGACCACAAGAAGCACCTAGGGGGGCGAGTCCCGAAGCGACGAAACGTAAATATGACCCACCTGGTCCGAGAGGAGGTTCTTGTAAATCCCCCGGTGGTGCGTGCGGGCTGAGGAGGCCAGTGGGTGCTGGTGTCAAGCCGTCCACTGATTAATCTTTCCTCTCCACCGGAGGCTGAGGGATCGAGAGAGAGAGAGAGAGAGAGAGAGAGAGAGAGAGAGAGAGAGAGAGAGGGAGAGAGAGAGAGAGAGAGAGAGAGAGAGAGAGAGAGAGAGAGAGAGAGAGAGAGAGGGAGAGAGAGAGAGAGAGAGAGAGAGAGAGAGAGAGAGATAGAGAGAGATAGAGGAGGGAGAGAGCCACCATAATCTGTTCTTTAGTTAGCATGGAGAAGGATATATTGATGCGTGACAATCATAATCACAGACATGGTGTAGAACTCGTAGTAAAAGAAAACCTTTGAAAAAGATAAATTTGAATATAATCTTATTAAGATCTTATAATATAATTCTATTTTAAATTATTTATTATTGATTAATCTTATTTAATTGTATAATATGATTTTATAATCTTGTATAACAGACATGGTGTAGAGCTCGTAGTGAAAGAAAACCTTTGAAAATAATAAATTTGAATATAATTTTATAAGGATTTTATGATATAATTTCACAAGGATTTTATGATATAATTTTATAAGGATTTCATAATATAATTTTATAAGGATTTTATAATATAATTTTATATCAATTTATTTATTATCAATTTTATTTAATTTTATGATACAATTTTATAATTTTATATAACAGACATGGTGTAGAGCTCGTAATAAAAAAAAAATCTTTGAAAATAATAAATTTGAATATAATTTTACTCTATTCATATCTGATCTTAGTTAACGATTATAGAGTTCATGTGTTTTTATTCAGTGACGAACTGTGCTTACGATAGAGTGTTAATTTTCATTTCCACAGAAACAATGCACACAAGAAAGAAAGGGAAATAGTTATGATGATGATGATAGCAATGATAAGGATAATAAAAATTAAAATGATGATAATGATAATGATAATAATAATGATGATAGTGATGATGATAATAATGATAACAAAAGCAACAATGTTAATAATGATGATAACAAAATGCTAATGATAATAATAACAAAATGCTAATAATAGTGATAACAAAATGCTAATAATAGTGATAACAAAATGCTAATAATAGTGATAACAAAATGCTGATAATAATAATAACAAAAGTAACAGTGAGGATAATAATACTAATAATGATAATAATGCTAATGATAATGAGGATAATAATAATAATAATAATGATATTGAAGCTACAGAATATGCCCGAATCGTGTAATTTGAATGTAACTAAGTCAAGTGAATACAACAGGGGGCGAACGGGCGCTAGCCAGGAGGAACAGGTTTTCATATGAGATAAGAGAAAAGTAATTCAAGAAAGAGAGAGAGAGAGAGAGAGAGAGAGAGAGAGAGAGAGAGAGAGAGAGAGAGAGAGAGAGAGAGAGAGAGAGAGAGAGAGAGAGAGAAAGAGAGAGAGAGAGAAAGAGAGAGAGAGAGAGAGCAAGAGAAACTGGGACGATATTGTAGGCCTGTCAATCGTCAATATTTGATGCTTGCTTCCTGTCTACCACACAGTTATAGGACGTCGAAGGTTCGGAGTTGTAGTAACAATTTTTTTTTTTTCACATTCCTTTTTCCTTCCGAGTTACAAAGGTCTCAACACCGAAGACCTTCCACGATATTCACTCTTGACGTAACAGAATGAAGAAGAAGAAGAAGAAGAAAACACAAAAAAAAAATGCGATAAAAAAACAAAAACAAAACACGGTGGCCAAGATTGTGACTGTCTTTTGTTTGTGTGATTATTTGGTTCCCTTTATTTGCTCAAGTCACGGTATAGTCATAATGATATTATGAATATCATGAATAATATGATAACAATATGGATGATGGTGCCAATTAATATCATATACTACAAAAAAAGCAAAATTGATATCACACAAAACATTGAACTACTCTTTCTCTTTCACACACACACATACACACACACAAACACACAGTCACACACACACACACAGTCACACACAAACAAACACACACACACACACACAGTCACACAAACACACACACAAACACACACACACACACACACACGCACACAGACAATATACAATTACCAAGTAGTGTGTAACCGACCTCGATTCCGCGTAACAGCCTGGCATTCCAAGCTCACTGCATCTACGCTTCTCTCTCTCACTATATGTAGATTTACAGGCGAATATATATATGTATGTATATAT
>BOPN01003853.1:142500-144529 GCA_017312705.2 Penaeus japonicus | reverse complement strand
ACCCTTATATCAAGCCATTAATTCGTTTAAACTTGATCGATCTAGATTTCCCCTTCCCAAACTGAGCCAGTCTCTACTCTTTCTCAAATGACCTTTAACCTCTCGAAATAATTATGGCCACAGAGAAGCGAATCTTGACTCAAATTCAATTCCACTGGAACCGGGCAGGAAAGTTTTCTTCTTCCAGTTAGCACGAGTTTGATCTTTTATTGAAACTGTAGGTGAATGCACCTCCGTATTCTTTACTTTAGAAGTTTCAGGATTATTCAGATGGATTGGGTCTACAGTGTCAGGATGGTCGTGACGGATTGGAGATGGCAGATCAGCTGTATCACCTGAAGGAAGGTTTGGGTCATCAAAGGGATAGGGTTCAGTTGGGAATCTTATCACCTGAAATAAGACCAATCAGTACATCTGCGAACTTTACAGAGGCAGCTATAGCCTTCGTCCATAAGCATAAAACCAGACTTGCGGGAAATATTTAAGAATGGCCAAATAATTACACATCTTTACTAATTTACCAATCTTATCTTTAAAGGGAACTAAAAAAAAGAAAAAAAAGATCTCTCTTTCATTCATTCCCTCTCTCTCTCTTTTTATTTCTCTCCCTCCCTCTTTCTCTCTCACTCTCTCTCTCTCTCTCTCTCTCGTAAAACTGTGATTTTGAAAGGATGTAAGGTAGAGTAAAAATCATAAAAGAAATACACATTTCACAAACGCGAGAGACTTTTCCAAATAACGTTACGTTAAAAGCCAAAAGACAACTTGATCTAACTGATTGTCCCAATGAGAATGCTTAATGTGTGAATGGGAGAAAATAAATAGCAAAAAGAAAAAAGACACACGATATGAATTACTTTTCCTGTGGACCCATAGTTAAAACGAATTAAGTAACCTATGTACGAGTAAAATGAGAAATCAAATGCCGAGAAAAAAGCAACATACGTAGCTTAATCGAATATAATCATAGTGAATAGAGTAACATGAGAGCACACACATTAAAATGAAAAGGGTTAAAAGGCAAGATAGAAGATGGAACAGAGGGCCCAATTATGTACTTCCGTTGATTTGAAGACATTTGCACTGTCGATTATTCGCAGTAGGAAGCTGCTAATCATTCTCGCAAGCTGAAAGGATGCAATCAACCACCTTTCCGCCATTTCGTATAGATGCTCTCTCCTTTTATTCAGAACAACTTTCAAATGACTGGATGGAGCAGGGAAACTAGTGATCAGCTAAATGATTTTATTAGCTGAAGACACTTATACTACAGATGTCACGAGGCTTGTCCCCAGGGTGAGGCTGGAGAAGGAGAACCTGCTATGGTGACGGTGTGGCGTACTGTCCAATCGGGGGGTCAGCCTTGTTTGTCTTTGAGTCGCCATCTTGAATATATCTTGAGTAGATTCACTGCTTGACTGACCTTGCAGTTTGTGTGTCGGTCTGTATGTAGAGAGCAGAGCTCATTAGATACAGTAGACATAGACTCTGGATATGTAGTTTGTGTATGTGTGCGTTATTATGTATGAATATATACATCCATTTGATGTGCGAGGTGAGAGCCCGTGGCGTTTTAATTGACGAAGTCTGACTTGCACCTGTATAATTGAGAGCGATTGCATCCTAGCTTTGTATATATGTATATGTATATATGTATATGTATATGTATACATATATAGATTCATATATATGTATAAATGTGAAAGATGGTAGTATGCAGTGACGCATTTAATATAGAAATACATAGATACATGCACACGCGGATGCATATATGTATATATATGTATATATACACAAACATATATGCATTTCCTGCAATTTCACCTTCCCACAAACTATAGTCCACAACACGTGCCCAAACAGCATCTCAAAAAAGAAACCCTCATAGAAATATAGCGCCTGGCATCAACATGAGCGGGAACACAGCAAATAACCGCGCAGTTCCCGTCACGCAACACCCATCGATACTAAACATTGGTCGACGATTAACAAAACAGTAGGTTCGCTCTCGCCTCGTGGCTAGGACGTG
>BOPN01003853.1:90000-110000 GCA_017312705.2 Penaeus japonicus | reverse complement strand
AGTTCGACTTGAGACATGCGCGGCCTGGCCGTGCGGGCTTACGATTTTGTAAGCTGTTTTGAGTATCCGGCCCCTGGGCCGCTGTTGGTGTCAAGTAGCCTTGGAACTGATCTGGGTTCACGACCCTGTGTTTAAGCGTCTCCTGCCTGGTGTTGACGGGTTGTAGGTGCGGAATGATGCAACAATATATATATATATATATATATATATATATATATATATATATATATATAGATATATTTGTGTGTTTGTGTGTGTGTATGTGTGTGTGTGTGTATGTGTACGTGTTTGACATATACTGTCTTAATAAAAAAACAGAATATCTCTTATGGTCAAATGAGTCTTATTTGACTGGAAACATCACATTTCAGCGTGCAAATTCGGCGGTCGGACAAACTGCTGAAAGAAGGGGTTTATTTAGACCTAAGCGAGTATATGGAAGAAGTGGAGGATTTCTACACGGAGCTCGAGATGCGTCAGCCGGTCGCGCAACGGAGGATCTTCTTGGCCACCGACGACCCAAGCACGATTTCAGAATTAAAAAGGAGGTCAGTAAGACAAGATAATAGGGATAGAGAAAGATAGAGAGCCTGTATAAGGGTAGGCAAAGAGAGAGAACGAAAAAAAAAAAACAGTGAGGAAGAGAAAGACAAGGGAGAGATAAACAAATAGATTGACATAACCGTTTCTGAAGAGAGATGGGTAGTGTGAGAGATCAGCTCACCGAGTTGTGCGAAGGCAAACTTCCTTTGGGTTTGACAGAGGTCTGTTCCTTCCTTCAACTGCTGTCCCAAGTCAGCTAGGAAGAGAGATAGGAGCCCAAGTCAGCTAGGAAGAGAGATAGGAGCCCAAGTCAGCTAGGAAGAGAGATAGGAGCCCAAGTCAGCTAGGAAGAGAGATAGGAGCCCAAGTCAGCTAGGAAGAGAGATAGGAGCCCAAGTCAGCTAGGAAGAGAGATAGGAGCCCAAGTCAGCTAGGAAGAGAGATAGGAGCCCAAGTCAGCTAGGAAGAGAGATAGGAGCCCAAGTCAGCTAGGAAGAGAGATAGGAGGTTACATCCCTTGCTCTTTTGGCTTTAGGATAGGAACATTGTCCGCCCTTTTCCAATACCCGGGGACTGGAGAGGTCGCCCAGGACCCGAGGACGAGTCACAAGGGACCCGAAGGAGAACTCCTTCTCAATTCTTTACTCTTTTACGTTATCATTATTTTATTACTGATTTTGTCAATATTATCATTATTCTGTCATTGATAATAAAATAATGATAATGATGCGATAATGATAATAACAACAATGATGATAACAATAATGATAATAATAGGTAATAAAATATGAAAGCATCCCAGTCATTTCCCATTCTCCCCCAGGTACCCGCAGTACCATGTCGTGTACAGCCAGTCCAGTATAGATTCGACCCGCATGAGTCAGCGGACGAAGGGATCCAGCGTCCGCTATCTCCTTGCCGATGTTTACTTCCTCTCGCGATCCGACTTCCTTGTCTGCGGAATGACCTCCAATGTAAGGCACTAATACAGATACACACACACACACACACACACACACACACACACACACACACACACACACACACACACACACACACATATATATATATATATATATATATATATATATATATATATTGATTTACATACATGAATACTTCCAACGCCATGGTAGCACCATAGATGAGGTGGGACATCTACCTGGTTGCAAACAAGTTAAAAGCATCCACGAAGGATTTCCGATGAGGCGAGAAGCAATGGAAGGACTACTTATGCATACATAGATGGATAAATCAAGTAAATGAATAAACAAAGGTCTACAACGCACGGATAATGAAATTCAACAAAGGAATCAGTCTTCTTTTTTTTTAGCTGTTTTCATCCGCCTCTACTACGCCTTTTCATCTGAATCATCTGTTGCACCCTCATCACATTAACCATTAACCTCTTCTCTTCTTGCATTTTCTTCTTCAATATACTACCACAATCTCCATGAACTCTAAGTATTTAAACCAATGTATCATAACCTTGGGGGCACAAGTAATTTTCAGAAGCCCAGGGGGAAAAGTAGGGCAATTTTCTAATGATTTGTAATTCTCCTAAAGATAACATATTTAAGTAAATCATAAAATGGTAATATCTCCAGGTTCCCCTCTACATGTTCTCTATTCTCACTAAAATCACAATGTCATCTGTAAACATGGTAGTCCATGGAGACTCCTCTCTGATCTCCCCTCACCATTGCCACACTCCTTATACACATCCTGCACCCCCATTGTATACTCCTCTCCCATTCCACGGGACTGAAACTCCTCTCTCGGTCATAAGTTTTCTCCAAAGTATACATATATATATATATATATATATATATATATATATATATATATATATATATATATGTGTATGTATATATATATATGTATATGTATATATATATATATTTATTTATTTTTATATATATTTAGATGTGTATATATATATATATATATATATATATATATATATATATATATATATATATATATATATATATATATATATATATATATATATATATATATATATATATTGATTTACATACATGAATACTTCCAACGCCATGGTAGCACCATAGATGAGGTGGGACATCTACCTGGTTGCAAACAAGTTAAAAGCATCCACGAAGGATTTCCGATGAGGCGAGAAGCAATGGAAGGACTGCTTATGCATACATAGATGAATAAATCAAGTAAATAAATAAACAAAGGTCTACAACGCACGGATAATGAAATTCAACAAAGGAATCATTCTTCTTTTTTTAGTTGTTTACATCCGCCTCTACTACGCCTTTTCATCTGAATCATCTGTTGCTCCCTCAGCATATTAACCATTAATCTCTTCATCTCCCAGTAGTCTCTGCATCACTCCTCTGCACACGTTCTCTAATTCGTCTTACCTGAACTGTCCTTCTAATATTCCCTTTCTTAATCCAGTCTATTCTTGTCACTTCCAACGAAAATTGAAGTGTTTTCAACTCTGGCACCACTAGCTCCAGCATAAATGACCTCACTACAGCCTTGTAAATTTTCCCTTCTTTCATTTCATCACATATCATTCCTGCCATACTTCTCCACCCACTCCATCCTGCTTGCACTTTTCTTCTTCAATATTCTACCAGAATCTCCATTACTTTGAACAGTGAACCCTAAGTATTTAAATCATTGTATCATAACCTGTGGGGCGCGACTAATTTCCAGAAGCCGAGGGGGGAAAGTAGGGCAGTTCTCTAATGATTTGTAATTCTGTCAACTGTAAAATGTCCTGAAGTTAACGTTTTTAAGTAAATCTTAAAATGGTAATATCTCCAGGTTCCCCTCGACATGTTCTATATTCTCACTACAAATCTCAATGTCATCTGTAAACATCGTAGTCCATGGAGACTCCTCTCTGATCTCACCTCACCATTGCCACACTCTTTATACGCATCCTGCACCCCCATTGTATACTCCTCTCCCATTCCACGGGACTGAAACTCCTCTCTCGGTCATAAGTTTTCTCCAAATCGACACACACACAGTACTGCTCCTCAGGGCCCTTTCTTTACTTCTCCATCAACACTATCAATGCAAACATAGCATCCGTAGTACTCTTTCGTGGCATGAAACTATATTGCTGCTCACAGGTTATAGCCTCTCCTTGTAGCCTAACTTCCACAACTGTTTCCTATTACTTCATACAGTGGCTGATTTCCTATATGGGTCTGTAGTTACTGCAGTTCTGTACAACACTCTTCCTAAAATACACTCTTCCATTTTCCAAAAAATTGCTAACCAAACTCGTTATAAACTCCTTTGCCATCGTCCTAAGCTCTTCCATGTCTCCACTTAATAGCTGTTCTCATTTCCTCCTTCGTAATCCATTGAACTTGGGATTCACCCTCTCTACATCCACTAAGACTACTACCTCCTTTCTCCTTCTCTCAGACTATCCTTGTCTTCCTTCCTTTATTCCGGAATCAAGCCAAGCCCCTTTCTAACTAATTCCCCCCCCCCCCCCTATACAGTAGTTGCCCAGTCGTCCAGCAACTCTTCACCATCACCCAGTGCCTGTTTCAAATCCTCTTTGGATTTGGCGCTACAAACTTCCTCCTTCAGCTTCCACCATTTGGTCCCTGGTGTGTGTGTGTGTGTGTGTGTGTGTGTGTGTGTGCATATAAATATATATATATATACATATATATATATATATATATATATATATATATATATATATATATATATATATATATATATATATATATCTATATCTCTCTCTCTCTCTCTCTCTCTCTCTCTCTCTATATATATATATATATATATATATATATATATATATATATATATATCATCATCATCATCATCAGCCTGTAATGACAGACAACCTCGTAATATATTACTGTGTCTACCGAAAGCACTCCAACCTAGCCTAATTCGTCGTTATATTTCAGCTTAGCAGGATGTTTTTATCTGGATGAGTTACCCTCGGTATGCATACTCGTTTACTGCTTCTAGTACCTCGCCCTGTACTTGTATTCGCCTGTTGGACATGACTTTAGTCTTTTCCTGTTCATTTTAAGGCCAATTTCAGACTTTCCCTATTTAATTTGATCAATAATTGTGGTAATTAACTTTCTGATTCGCCGAAAAGAACAATGTCATCTGCAAATCTTAGATTGCTTAAGTGTTCATCCCTTATTTTAATCCCTTTCTCCTTCTAATCAAGCTTCTTGAATATTTCCTCTACGCAAGCCGTAAACAGTTTTGGAGATAGTGTCGCCCTGCTAAACACTTTTTTTATTGGTATTTTATCGGGTTTCTGTGTGGATTTTAATTGTCGCTGTACTATCTCTATATATATCCTCTAATAATCTACAATATATTTCCTCTAGTCCTTGTTTACGAATTGCGTCTATTACTGCCGCTATCTGAACCGAGTCGAATACCTTTTCGTAATCTACGAATGCCATACACAGAGGCATCTTATATTCTTTTGAATTCTCTCTTATTTGTGTTATTGTATGGATATGGTCTACATCTACGAATGCCATACACAGAGGCATCCTATATTCGTTTGTTTTCTCTCTCATTTGTGTTATTGTGTGGATATAGTCTGCAGTTGAAAATCCACTGCGGAACCCTGCCTGTTCCCTGGATTGTTTTGAATCTAATGTATCGGTGATGCGTGTTGTTTTGATTTTTATGAACAGTTTATGGATTACTGAAAGGAGGCTTATCGGTCTTTTGAATAAGATTATACTAATGCCATCCTCTCCAGGTGGTTTTCTTCTTTTCAGGCCTTTAAGTGCCATGTCCATATCCTCCCAGGTCTCTTTTCGAAAAACGTTTTCATAATTTTGAGGGATAGAGCTTCGACGAATTCTATTAGCGTTTGCTCTCTCTCATTTCTCGTAAGTATTCCATGGTTCGCAATTGAGGTAGCTGTTTGCAAGTCTACATAGAAGCTCCCTATTTCCTCCTTACTATGGCTGTAGGTAGGAGCGTATACTTGGATAATTTTTAGGTTATAACTGGTTACGTTTCAGTGTTACAGAAACTGCTCTATCGCCCACATAGTAAAATTCTCTGATATTCTGTCCGGGGACCTTGTGCACCAAGGAGTCTATTTTCTCTCTCTCCCTCTCTCTCACTCGGCAGGAATGAATTAGAAATTCAAGTCACAAATCAGGTTCCCGAGATTATATCTATGTGAGAAAGATGGTATAATGCAGTAGCGCATTTAATATAGAAATACAAATTTAACTCCCTAACCGAGACTCGATCCTGGGTCACCAGAGTGACAATCCCGGCTCCTAACTATTACACTACACGACCCAACAAAAGGAAAAGGAAAATTTGTATTTCTATATTAAATGCGTTACTGCATTATACCATCTTTCGCACATAGATATAATCTTGGTAACTTGATTTGAATTTCTAATTCTAATTCTTGGTAACCTGATTTGAATTTCTAAGACTTGAATTTCTAATTCATTCCTGCTGAGTGCCCACAGGGACTGTCAGTAAAACCTCGCTATCACTGCTCTGTAAACAGTATATAGGTAACTTACATTGTGGATGTAAGGCACCTGGTTAGATAATCTTTTCATTAGGTTGTGTGGTGTAAAGGTAAAGGATCCGGGATTGTAATTCTGATTACCCGGGATCGAGTCTCGGTCAGGGAGGTAAAATTTGTATATATATATATATATATATATATATATATATATATATATATATATATATATATATATATATATATATATTTATACACACACACACACACACACATACACACACACACACACACGCACACACACACACACACACACATATATATATATACACATATATATATACATACATATACATATATATGCGTGTGTGTGTATTTCCATATTCATATATAGGTCTCTGCATGGTATACATAGACATATCTTTTTTAATATAATCACTGCCTAGTTACGGACGATCTCATTTTCGTTGCAAGGTCTGCAGGCTGGCATACGAGCTGATGCAGGCCGCCCATCCGGATGCGTCGACTCGCGCCTCGTCGGTCGACCAGGAGTACTTTATGCATTATGGGGTCGGGGACGTTGTGAAAGCTCGCTTCCCGCATGAGCCGAGGAGGTTTGTGAAAATGGCTCTTACATTCGTTGTTTTTATTCTCCTTATCTTTCAATCTTGTTTACAGTTATCATTACATCTTACATTCAAACAATGGAAGACATTGTTTTCTTTTTCTTTTTCTTTCTTTTTCTTTTTAAGGAAAGGAGCTATATTGATGATTTCCCACAGAAAGAAGGCTTCGGAAAATAATTGCATCCGACTCTGTACATCTGTCTTTCCCTATACATACTGATCATTATAAAACTATGCCTTGAATATAATATCTTTAAAAGATTAAGGAGGCCCTTACATCTTTAACATTTCTCCTCTGAACAGCACAAAAGAGATGGAAATGCAAAAAGGAGACCTGGTGGACCGATACGACCGACCCATTAATTTTGCTCAACATCCCATCAAAAAAGACGGGTTTCAATGGGGCACGAACACACGCACAAAAAAAAGAGGTTACTACCCTGCGTACAAAGCTCTCGAAATCCTGAACGTGGCAGATGTGCAGACCTTTGAGCATATGACAGAATGAACGAAAGCATGTGATTCATTATCATTTTTTTTTTTACGATTCCGACGGCCTCAATGTCTATGAGGACCTACATATGTATCAAATGAAAATCAGAGATACCTACAACCTGTTTATAGACGATTTGGAGATAATGGAAATAACAGTTTTTATATACATTTTTATGAAAGGGGTTTGGGATTCTAAAAAGTTTAGGAACCCCCCCCAAAAAAAATGCCAAAATTCCGAACTGCTCTGATTTATTCTTTTACTTCGCCTTTTCTTTTTTGTTAGGGGCAGAAAGGAAATTCCGAGCACGTGTAAAGGATTTCAAGTAAGATTATCCTTATAAAATATCGATATTTTATAAGCAAGCTCGTATCAGAAAACAGAGAAACTTTTCAAGTTCGTATAGACAAACTAAGCTTGTCAATAGATTACTATTGATAGGACAAAAACATTGATTCACAAGGTATTTTTATTGAAAGGGTAGGAACTTTTAAAAGTTTACTTTGCGGTAATAGATTTACAATTGACACAAAGATATTCCTCACGCACACGGAATTTCCGGGAAACCACTTCACGAATTATAAAATGTCAAAAAGAAAATTAAATAAAAGTGAGAGCACCAATTCAAATGTTCAATCAGACTCGATGATAAACTCATCTTGAGTAATATATTGCCACTTATAGTTACCTTCTCACGACCTTTAGGCTACAACTCACAGTAGATCCAAAATAAAACCCCAAAAATCACGAAAAAAAAGAGAGGAGAGGGAACAACCCAATCCGGAGTATTGGCTTCTGGGGTGAATCTAACGTAATTAATATTACTTTGTACGTATTTCTTGATGAAACCAAGACAGGTAAAAATATAAAGAGCGAAACTTTATATAGAAGTTAACCATGAAAAAGAATTAGACTAAAATGATGAAAATCATATCAGAGTAATTCCTTTAACCGATGTTATATTAGTAGACTTGGGATTAGTGGAGGGTTCTTGGTAAATTTAGATGTTAACGGTTAAGAGACTGAGCATATAAAAGTGTATATATAAAAACAGAAAAAGTTAGGGTATTTTCAGCAACTATCTCCATCTCCCAGGGTATCTCTGGCTCTAGGGCATAAAACAATGGCAGCTTCTTCTCGTAACAGCTAGTGGGAATACTGACTTCGTCTCACGTATAGGAATGAAATACTTGTATACATGGATGACATGGAAGACCGTAGAAAAATATGTAGACTTTATACAAACGGAAGATAAAACTTGTAAAAAATATAGAATTTTCAGGGATATCCACTACAGCAACACTTTCTCTTGGCACCAACAAGAAAGAGACCATTGAACGGTACCCATCCACGATCTCCAACATGAGGTACCTTTAGAGAGTGATGACACACAGCACAATGCCGACATTTAGTACCTTACCTAAAGGTATAAACTCCTTGATTGAAGAGTCCCTCAGTGGTCGGTAAGATTAGGCTGAAACTATATTCCAAACTGTAATCTTTTTATTGGACAATATTCCATAGTAGCAAAAGATTTGTCTAGTAGTCAGTCATATATGTTTATATAGTTGTGAGAGTTCTTGTTTTTTTTTTTCTTTTTGAAATTCATAGCCACAGGCAATGAATTTCATTGCCTATGACAATTATGGAATATTTTGGGATATAGTCTTAGCCTAATTCTACCGACCACCGAGGGACTCTTCAATCAAGGAGTTTATAATTCCTTTAGGTAAGATACTAACTGTTGGCAATGTAACAATATAACAAATTACAGAAATGAGGGCTTGCTCATTATCCCTTAGGCTCAGACCATGACCACCCTCCAGGAAGATGATAAACTCACAGATGGAAGGAAAGTGAGCATTATGGCTTTACGTCCCGAAGGCAAGGTCAAGATGGTTCTTCTTGGCTTCATTCTCGTATTTTACTTAAATAGTTACTCCTTGCTGCATTCTATATGTTAGTCACATTTGCTTAATTACGGGAGAGGAGGTATGCTACGAGACGGTGGAAGAATAAGTTTCAAGGACTTTTCATTTAAGAGACTGCTGGGTCGAATAGCGAAGAGAAACCAAGTTGGATGTTACTCTCATGCCGTCAGGTAGGTGTTCCTCTGGTTCTTGACTAATTTTGGTAAGATTCAGTATTAATAAAGAATTGGATATATTAGCTCTACTCAATAAAGTTCCTAGTATACATTATGGAAATATTTTAACCCAGGGATTCATGCCCAAAACTATTTGTGCAAATGATTGGGCTCTGATCCCAGGTGGCAGCCTACTCCTACATAAGACTATAGCTCTCTAACGCTACCCAAGGGAATACAAGGTCGAAAATTATCGGGACATGAGAATGGTATACCCTAGATTAATCATTACAAGTTTTTGTATGGTGCTATATGTCATCTGACAGGCTTTCTCAATATCAGCTCATTATGTACTATACACACAGTCTGACAGAACTATTACAGTTTTATGGGAGGTTTATAGGTCTCTAGCAAACTCTGTCAGAACGAGAAGAGGAAGGTGACTCAAACCATGGCCAGTGTCTACACTGCCCCTGTGCTAGTAGGGATGACTTTTATCGTGGCACACAGTCATAAGCACAAGTTTCCTTCCTCTTCCCTACCTGTTTATGTTATCTTCATTGTGGATGGTAATACGTTTCGTATTCGTTCGTGACAATACACGAATACGAAAAAATAAAGTTGCTTTTTGTTCTCCCCAAAACAGCAATACTTCTATTACACTGAGTATAAAGAAAATAATCAGCTGATATGGACCCTATACTATAATCTTAGTCATCAGCACTGACTGAGGCTATGATATGACAGATATAAGTCTCCCAATACAATAAAACACAACAATTTAGATACAAAAAGGACTCTAGTTTTACAATGAGTGAAAACGAGTGAGACTGGGCAAACTAATCTATCCCCCGCTGCAGTGGGTTAAGAGCCGGAGGTCGGTATTTTGCTGTGTGTCATCACTCTCTAAAGGTAGTTCATGTTGCAGATCGTGGATGGGTACCGTTCAATGGTCTCTTTCTTGTTGGTGCTAAGAGAAAGTGGTACTGTAGTGGATATCCCTGAAAATTCTATACTTTTACAAGTTTTATCTTCTGGCAGTATAAAGTCTACGGATTCCTCACGTCGCATTTGACTTACACGTCATCCATCAATACACATTGTGACTACTTACGGAGAGATTGTATGGTTCCTGTGCTCTGTGACTATTTCTGTTACATGGAACTCTCGTGTCATATACGAGGAACTCATAGAAGGTGTAAGGTGTGCACGACTGTTTGACGCTCTTATCCCTCGAAAGTGATTGTCATGAATACAGTGATGGGAAGAGAACAGAACTATGTACGTCTGGTATTTGAAAGAATCTGTCTTGCGAGTACCTAGTACAGCTATAGAAAATATTAGAACTGAGTGCCTTGTGCCTTGAGCTATAATTCATCTGTTATGCAGCGAGCGAGCCAGACGTTGCAGTCATCCCCACCATGGGGGACAACCGCAATGTTAACATTGAGAAGGGAGAAGTCCTGGTGGCCACCTCTCCCTCCCTCTGAGCACAGTGCCACAAGTGCTGCAGCTAATGAAATTAGTACTCCCGATACCTATGTAAAAGGCCCTGACGAAAAAATGATAATGTATTTACTATAGTAAGTCGTAAATCTAAAAAAGAAGCGAGAAAATATCAGTAAGACCGCACTTGCACCGAGAACGAAATATGCTCGTCTCGCCTTCCCCAAAGGCACAACGAATCAAGTGATGAGCCCAAGAAAAAAGAAAAATGTGACGGATACCTCGTCACACATTACGGCAAGGAGCTCGCCCTTGAAAATGCATATGCACTTTAGTGAGTTCACAAGGCCATCAGAGTGTATAAAGATGACCAACCTCTCAGCCGAATTCGAATCATATGGAAAGAAGAGCAACCACCTCCCAGGGTGTACAAAATTATCGGAAAATACATGCCCACCAACCACTTGCAATTGTGGAGGGCATCCCCTGCCATTTGCTACAAATCCATGGGAAGTAGCCATTAGCTAAGTACTGCAAAGATAAGTTATGTTGTACGGTATGTGGTGAGCAGCGCAATGCTAGTAAGTGTCCTCGCAATATTGTATAGGATGAGGGTACTGCTCCTGCTTTCATCCCTTCTTGCTTCAGATGTGGGATGGGAGAGGTGTAACTGCCTGGCACTAGGGGTGCACTTCCCTCCCTGACCTGGGCCCTACCCCTGTGGCATCGCCGGAGTCAGTGGGAGACCAGCCAACGCCTCCCAGCCCAACTCGCGACTAGCGTGCCTTGGGAGCGGCCGACCGTGACCGCCATGACGTCACCAGCAACCGAAATTTTCCTTGGGCTGCTGAAGGTTCAAATCATGATGATCATGTTGTTCATGGAGGGCGTTCCGGGATTCAAATTCTCATTACCACAACTAGTAACCTCTGTGGAGAGCGAGGACGCAGTGACATCACATCACCCACTAAAGGAAATGTCAGTGTATAACAACAAGTGGAATCAATTCAGATACTAAAAGAACAAAGTACAGGTTTGATTAGTGAAATAGTAACACTGAAGCAAGACATTGATTTTTTTTTATTAAAGGACTGTCAGTGTCGAGAGGCCAGGATTGCCATTAATGATAAAGAGACCCGCGATGGCACACGGTGTCACGATATCAATTCTTCCATTAATAGTGGCCAGTATAAGGGAGCCCGTGCTGATAATGGGGAAAATCAATGTCAGGAACTATGTGACACGGACTGAAGCCGAGAACCTGATGTGGCTTCAACATACCACATGGAGAGAATGTGGTCCGAAGCGGAGTAATAGTTTAGATGGTTAAGTGATCTTTAAACTTTAAGTCTATGAGCTATGTATATGTGTATTTTCTGTGAAGTAAAGATCATTACCATTAGAGGATATAACAGTATGAAGTCTGGACTGCCAAATAAAAAAACTTTTCACATATGGATAAATGCACACTCAAATTCATATGGAATATGCATAGTATCAAGCCTAGGCTTAATGAACAAGAGTTTTATATTTGTAAAAATAATGTTGATGCAATTTGCGTACAAGATCCATATGCAGTTAAGGGTATTGATTATATGTAAATGCAGCCATGAAGGGTTTGTTGACTTATGTAAACCTAACACTGCCACATGATTTAATGAAAAACTCAGATCATTTAAGAGTTCAGACTGCGTCTGGGTTCTTCTCACTTCTGACTAGTTCTCTACCCATTTTTTTTTATAATCAAGGAACATTATGCATGATGGATTTTAATGCTAGACACACACACACTTTGGGGATTGCCAGAGCAACAGTAATGGGGAAGAATTGAAACATTTCGTCAATTGAAGATCAATGACTATATGACACAAACTGACTCATTTGGGGGGTAGCAGGTTAGATTATGTAACTGACAAAGGAAATGTTTATTAGTTAGTCAGTGACCACTCTGCAATCCTAACAGAGTATACCGTAGACAGCAGCATAGCTCATAAAGCACCCAGACCTAAAACTACAATTCCACCGGGACTGGAGCATCACTTCAAGGCACGTGATTGTAACTGGCATAGCACCTGTGTCGTAAGAACCAAAGACTATCTAAGACAGGAAAGCTTTTGGTATTTGAACTGAATTTAGTGTGGCCAGAAAAGTCCCCAGGTACCGCCATATCAACGTCATCTATAGGTCACTTCAATTTTAACTGTGACGTCATGAGCATATTGTGACGTCATTCTGAATCTTTCCAAGCTCTAACAGGAAATATCATGGTGTATTTTTTGTAGTGTTCTTAATACAATTTTTAATTTTGATTTTAATATATATATATACACACACACACACACGTGTGTGTGTGTGCGTGTGTATACAGGTGAGGGAGAGATTTTGTCTTCCAAGTTATTAGATAATATATCAAAATAAAGAATAGAAGGTTGATATATGTCACATATCTTGAACATATTGTGATTGTCAGTAAAATCTATTTAATCAAATTTATTTTGTATATTTTTCTTGATATTTTATTGTATCTTTATATTAATGCTTAAATGCAATAATTTAATAACTGTCTTTTTAAACATAAGTTATGACAATAATTTTTGCCAATTACCTTATTCTTTCAATGTGGGTGACATAAAAATAAACTAAGTATTTATTTATTGTACCTTTATTTCATTTTTGTTTATGGATATAAGTCCATGTTTAATAATGATGATAATAATAATATGAACAAACTGCACATGCTGCTAATAATGCAACTTCATGCACAAAACATAATCACTGACACATGCCAATAAAGGAAAACTAAAACATATGCCAATAAATAAAAAAAGAAGAAGCAAAAAGTATGAATATATTTCACAAGATCTCGCACAAAACAAAATTGTTGACATATGCAACAATAGAATAAAAGAGAAGAAAAGATCAAAACATGCACAAAACAAAATTGCAGCAATAAAATAAAAGAGAACAAAATATCAAAACATACACAAAACAAAAACATGTACTTGAGTGTGTATTCATGGTAGATCTTTATACTAGGTCCGTGGCAAGGTAGTATAGGAAACAAATAGTGTCATGCAGAATACATATACATGTCATACTACATATATTGACAAATTGAGAATTCTTAATCTTGTCCGTCTGTATCATCAGCTGCGGAGATTTGGTATATTTTCAATCTTGTAGTAAAGATCATTACTACCACTATTCAGTATATAAACATATTGTAACGAGTATTTCACTAATCTCTCCTTCCTCTTTGGAAAACGATGGAATATACCATTTGGATGACGTAGCTTTGCAATTTTTGCATAGTGCGACCTGCCAGTCATCATGCTCAGCTTGAAATGACCACCACCGTTTCGCTTTTTTTTCACTACCACGTTTTGTAAACAAACAGACGATATTCCAGACGCATTCAGCGCCATCTCTAAACTCGAGTAGCCAGTTAGTATATCACCGGGTAATTTTGTCTCGTTCATGACTTAAGGCCTTATCTGCAGCGTCAAAGTCTTGAAATCATTTCACTTTCACCAGCCGTCACGCTCACAGAGCGACCCGTGCCTCTGTGGCGCGCCTTTGAAAAACATTTTTTTACAGTTATTTGCTTCTTCTTCTGATGAAAAAACACTTTTGAGTTCATAAGACACGACAAATACATTTGTTTGCTTTAAGTAATTCATGTCGGAATGTGAATCTGAATATGTTAACATCATGATACTTTAAGCATGAAAAAAAGTTCATTTCTTAAAAAGAAAATAGTTGTGCAGATTAGCAGTCAGTAAATAGATCTTATTTGTGCAAACATAGAAAGCATTTCATGACATATCATTCAAAGCAAAATTTATTCTAGGCTTATTCACCTAGGTATGCTATACTTTTTCATGACATTTTCATTGCAATACACGCATTTTGTGCGTGTATTACAGAAGTCATGTTTAAAATGGATATCGCACCACACAAAAATTATTATTATTTGCAAACATTATAGGTTATCACTGTTTATAAATTAAACTCGGATATTTTATTGTTTTATATGAGTTACCGACTTGAATACACTTAAGTTTTCTCTGAAGAGACCACTTGCTGCCCATCAAATCTAAACAAATTCGAACGTATTACTCTAATTGTGACTATATACTTCAATAGCCTTTGAATACCAGTCTGCCCTGAAAATGAACATAAAAATACACCCAATAGACTTTTTATTGCTGTTTAAATGTTTCTCATGTCAAACACTAAATTCAGTTTCTTACGAGTTAAAAAGTAAATGTAATCCAAGCCAAAGGATTCAAACAATTATTTATCACCCATTTATCAAAGCTACATATCGTGGTATTTGGTTTACATTTTCACGCATGAACCGGAGTCTCAAAATATGCAGTATACTATACATTATAATCTTACTTCATTGTTACATAAATTAAGTTGTAAATCATCATTAAGATACTCTTTAAACGGTTGAATGAGACGACATAAAATAAAAATCAGGAAATATTTGGCATTTCGCCATTCGGCGATGGTTCGCGCATGCGTGTTGGCGCCCCTACTGGATAGGTTGGTACGCGTGGGCGGGTCGAGCTCTTTGGCTACAGAACTTGAAATACGGCAGCAAATTATTGCGAGTTTTTGGCAATTATTGCAGATAACGACGCTGCAGATAAGACCTTTAGATAGTCTTTGGTAATAACAATTGAAAATTTCTCTCAGGACCTGATAAAAGTTGTCATTTGACTACTACAACACTGCTCAAGACAACTTTCAAAGAAAAAGGGTCCCCAAGTCAGCCATGTACCAAAGTGGCTAAATGACCCCATTCTAAGTAGGGAGCATAAACGAGTTTAGGAGCTTGCTAGTTGTTGTAAGAATGACATGGCAAAAAATAAAGAATTAAAGGCTCAAATTCGCAGTAAACACTGGGAACAATTCCTTAACCACCAAACTTCTGTAGCTGAGGTATGGAGAAAAATCAACAGGTTGTCAGGTAAAGCTCTCGCCACTCCGCAGTTCCACAGCCCTTTAGAACGGGCCATGATAATAAATCAGTGGGCCAAGAACCTCCCAGCTTAATTCACTTCCACAGAGGCTAAAATATAAACTTAACATCTTGAAAATAAAATCGAAAATTTAACATTGCCATAGCCTGTTCTCCCACCTATCCCTCCAACTTAAAAAAAAAAAGGAATTAAATAGTGCATTTCACGATGGTAAGAGCCACTCCAGGCGAGAAGGGCTTATTCCAAGGAGTACTCCCAAGCTCTGGACTAAAAGCTTAATCATTCCTATGTAGTGATACGAAAACAACGAGGTTAATAGATTTGACATCTTAAATGTTACCGAACGACCTGTCGATCATCATCCCATCCATTCGGTCACTCCGAACTACCATCCGAGATTGTTTACCTGGAATGTCTGGTCAACCTCGGGCTTCGGTCAGGAGAGGATTGGCGGCAAGACGGACACAACAACGGACGGGGAGGCGGAGTCAAGAGACAGCAGCAGACGGATCGGCAACCTTTTTTATCAGTATTTTCTTCCACCGACATTTCTTTTACAAGATATGTTACTTATAAACCTGTGTGGTACTTTTTCAATAAAGTGTTTTAAATTATATTATCCTGTGTGGATTATACGATCCCTATTAATCAAAGCCTCTTCACGTCTAACGTATATTTGAACATAAAATCTTTGTTTCTACGTATAAATTCGACTTGTCTGTTTCCATAAAAGTCTTCCCACGCTACCAACCCATGTAATTTTAAAAGGGCACATCATAATATGCCTAGTAGTTAGAGAGCTATAGTCTTATGTAGGAGTAGGCTGCCACCACCCGATTATGGGATCAGAGCCCAATCATTTGCACAAATAGATTTGGGCATGAATCCCTGGGTTAAAATATTTCCATAATGTATACTAGGAACTTTATTGAGTAGAGCTAATATATCCAATTCTTAATTAATACTGAATCTTACCAAAATTAGTCAAGAACCAGAGGAACACCTACCTGGCGGCATGAGAATAACATCCAACTTGGTTTCTCTTCGCTATTCGACCCAGCAGTCTCTTAAATGAAAAGTCCTTGAAACTTATTCTTCCACCGTCTCGTAGAATACCACCTCTCCCGTGATTAAGCAAATGTGACTAACATATAGAATGCAAAAATAGAAGCCAAGAAGAACCATCTTGACCTTGCCTTCGGGACGTAAAGCCATAATGCTCACTTTCCTTCCATCTGTGAGTTTATCATCTTCCTGGAGGGTGGTCGTGGTCTGAGCCTTAGGGATAATGAACAAGCCCTTATTTCTGTAGTTTGTTATATTGTTACATTGCCAACAGTTAGTACCTTACCTAAAGGAATTATAAACTCCTTGATTGAAGAGTCCCTCGGTGGTCGGTAGAATTAGGCTAAGACTATATCCCAAAATATTCCATAATTGCCATAGGCAGTGGAATTCATGGCCTGTGGCTATGAATTTCAAAAAGAAAAAAAAAAAAACAACAAGAACTCTCACAACTATATAAACATATATGACTGACTATTAGACGAATCTTTTGCTACTATGGAATATTGTCCAATAAAAATATTACAGTTTGGAATATAGTTTCAGCCTAATCCTTCCGACCACTGAGGGACTCTTCAATCAAGGAGTTTATACCTTTAGGTAAGGTACTAAATGTCGGCATTGTGCTGTGTGTCATCACTCTCTAAAGGTACCTCATGTTGGAGATCGTGGATGGGTACCGTTCAATGGTCTCTTTCTTGTTGGTGCCAAGAGAAAGTGTTGCTGTAGTGGATACCCCTGAAAATTTTATATTTTTTACAAGTTTTATCTTCTGTTAGTATAAAGTCTACACATTTTTCTACGGTCTTCCATGTCATCCATGTATACAAGTATTCAATTCCTATGCGTGAGACGAAGACGTTATTCCCAGGGCCCACTAGCTGTTACGAGAAGAAGCTGCCATTGTTTTATGCCCTAGAGCCAGAGATACCCTGGGAGATGGAGATAGTTGCTGAAAATACCCTAACTTTTTCTGTTTTTTTATATACACTTTTATATGCTCAGTCTCTTAACCGTTAACATCTAAATTTACCAAGAACCCTCCACTAATCCCAAGTCTACTAATATAACATCGGTTAAAGGAATTACTCTGATATGATTTTGATCATTTTAGTCTAATTCTTTTTTTATGGTTAACTTCTATATAAAGTTTCGCTCTTTATATTTTTACATGTCTTGGTTTCATCAAGAAATACGTACAAAGTAATATTAATTACGTAAGATTCACCCCAGAAGCCAATACTCCGGATTGGGTTGTTCCCTCTCCTCTCTTTTTTTTCGTGATTTTTGGGGTTTTATTTTGGATCTACTGTGAGTTGTAGCCTAAAGGTCGTGAGAAGGTAACTATAAGGGGCAATATATTACTCAAGATGAGTTTATCATCGAGTCTGATTGAACATTTGAATTGGTGCTCTCACTTTTATTTAATTTTCTTTTTAACATTTTATAACTCTGAAGTGGTTTCCCGGAAATTCCATGTGCGTGAGGAATATCTTTGTGTCAATTGTAAATCTATTATTGCAAAGTAAACTTTTGAAAGTTCCTACCCTTTTAACAAAAATACCTTGTGAATCAATGTTTTTGTCCTATCAATAGTAATCTATTGACAAGCTTAGTTTGTCTATACGAACTTGAAAAGTTTCTCTGTTTTCTGATACGAGCTTGCTTATAAAATATCGATATTTTATAAGGATAATCTTACTTGAAATCCTTTACACGTACTCGGAATTTCCTTTCTGCCCCTAACAAAAAAGAAAAGGCGAATTAAAAGAATAAATCAGAGCAGTTCGGAATTTTGGCATTTTTTCTTTGGGGTTCCTAAACTTTTTAGAATCCCATACCCCTTTCATAAAAATCTATATAAAAACTGTTATTTCCATTATCTCCAAATCGTCTATAAACAGGTTGTAGGTATCTCTGATTTTCATTTGATACATATGTAGGTCCTCATAGACATTAAGGCCGTCGGAATCGTAAAAAAAATTATACGAACGCTTTCTGCTCATTCTTTCATATGCTCAAAGGTCTGCACATCTGACATGTCCAGATTTCGAGAGCTTTGTATGCAGGGTAGTAACCTCTCTTTTTTGTGCGTGTGTTCGTGCCCCATTGAAACCCGTCTTTTTTGATGGGATGTTGAGCAAAATTAATGCCGGTCGTATCGGTCCACCAGGTCTCCTTTTTGCATTTCCATCTCTTTTGTGCTGTTCAGAGGAGAAATGTTAAAGATGTAAAGGCCTCATTAATCTTTTAAAGATATTATATTCAAGGCATAGTTTTATAATGATCAGTATGTATAGGGAAAGCATAGATGTACAGAGTCGGATGCAATTATTTTCCGAAGCCTTCTTTCTGTGGGAAATCATCAATATAGCTCCTTTCCTTAAAAGAAAAAGAAACAATGTCTTCCGTTGTTTGAATGTAAATGTAATGATAACTGTAAACAAGATTATACTAAGGAGAATAAAAACAACGAATGTAAGAGCCATTTTCACAAACCTCCTCGGCTCATGCGGGAAGCGAGCTTTCACAACGTCCCCGACCCCATAATGCATAAAGTACTCCTGGTCGACCGACGAGGCGCGAGTCGACGCATCCGGATGGGCGGCCTGCATCAGCTCGTATGCCAGCCTGCAGATCTTGCAACGAAAAAGAGATCGTCCGTAACTAGGCAGTGATGATATTAAAAAATATATGTCTATGTATACCATGCAGAGACCTATATATGAATATGCAAATACACACACATGCATATATATGTATATGTATGTATATATGTATATATATATGTGTATGTGTGTGTGTGTGTGTGTGTGTGCGTGTGCGTGTGCGTGTGTGCGTGTGTGTGTGCGTGTGCGTGTGCGTGTGCGTGTGCGTGTGTGCGTGTGTGTGTGTGTGTAAATATATATATATATATATATATATATATATATATATATATATATATATATATATATATATATATATATATATATATATATATATATATATATATATATATATACATATATACATATATATGTATATATATATATATATACATATACATATATACATACATATATATATATATGTATATATATATATATATATATATATATATATATATATATATATATATATATATATATACAAATTTTACCTCCCTGACCGAGACTCGATCCCGGGTCATCAGAACTATAATCCCGAATCCTTTACCTTTACACCATTGTACAACCTAATAAAAAGATTATCTAACCAGGTGCCTTACATCCAC
>BOPN01003853.1:62500-72500 GCA_017312705.2 Penaeus japonicus | reverse complement strand
ATCCAATATAGATATTCTTTCCAAACGTAGTATGCTCATATTAAGTATTGGTAAGAAAAAGTACAGTAAAAATATGATTTTTTTCGCCCGTGTAACTATCGTGGTAAGCCTACCCCCTTGTCACGGAGTTTCCACGATTGTTCCAATACTTTCCACGCTTTTGCTACGACTTTGCCACGCTTTTGACGCGGCATATCCATGTCATGTACTCGGCGTGCTAGGGACTTAGAATACGGCTGTTAGTGACGCGGCGTTATTCGGATAATTTACCCGGTTTTTCTCTTGATTTATGATCGCTAATTGAGATAAAAGAATACTTAAATGCACGTTGAAAAGCTCCTATTCCCGTTCTCTGTCAGAATTACACTTTATCTTTTTAGAATTTTTAGCGGAGACAATTTGGTTTTCGTGTCTCTTTGTATTTAGTATTTCTTGTCTTTTATTGTTTTTTTTTCAGTTGTTTTGTAATGTACTTTTATCGTAATGTTTTGTTGCATTTCATTCCAGTTATCAAAATAAATTATGATATGTCCCCAAATTGGGTATGGACTAATCTAGTATTAGTCCAGCCAATCAGGATCGTTCAAGGTCCCGCTCCCTTGTAGTGATTTTCAGGGGCGGGAGAGTTCACGCCCACGCTCGCGACTGGCTGGAAGATCGTTCTTATTACCCCCCCCCCTCCCCTCCCTTCCCGGTCTTGCACTTTTCCGTGAAAGTTAAGTATTTTTTCCGTATTTTGTGGTGGTGTACATTTACCCGCGTTGACACCTTCAATTTACCAGCAGCTCATAAAAAAAATGATAATGAAAAAATAAAAAAATAAAAAAACGACCAACTTGATTGGTGAATAAAATTGAGAGTTGCGGTTACTTTACTTGACTTAACTTCTCAATCTTTGAATAAGAGCATTCATCAGAATATTGAATGGTAGTGGGTTAAGAACTTTACCCTGCAGTGTACCTAAAAACATTTCTTTATATTCAATCAAATAGCTTTGAAAAATGATAGCTGATACCTTTATCAATCCCAAAAGGTACTCTCCTATACCTAATTTTGTTTATTCATGTAAAATGATTTGCTTAGTATAAAAACCATTATCTCTCAGAGTTGTGAGAAATGTAATGCCAACTTGAATACATTCAGTTCTCAGGTCTGTATTTCATCCTGTTCAGCATAATTCTTCCAAAAGTTTTACAGAGGCACAACTGTTCAGTGAGATAGGTAGGTATTCCCTTTATTTATTATTATTATTTTTGTTTTTGTTTCCGGGGGCTGGATTCACTAACATACGATGGTAAGGCATTTACCAGCTGTCAACTACCAGCGCGTTTACCAGTCATGGCAAAGTGGGATTTATCAAGCGATGATAAGTCGCTTGGTAAGGGTAAATAGATTTTATCACCGTAATTTGGTGGTAACTCTGGTAAATCGATTCTGCCAATCAGCGAGCGCCTTACATGATTCTTTAGGGTCCATTGGCCAATCCCGTAACATGTAAAGAAAACCTGATCAAACAGCTAGATATTTTTGTTTCAAGAAAGAAATGATAAACATTTCGTCGGTGTTAAATTATTTCTATATAAATTAATTTCCTTGAAAGCATATTCTATTGCATGATATTTTGTTTTGTTTTGTTTCCGGGATTGGAAAAAATAAGGCTAGGTGTCCAAGATTGTGTCAACACACCTTCCTCATATATCATCTTGTATAACTATTAAATGGAGTCACTTGGGATATGCCTGTCCAATCCGATTCCCTCCTAAAGAATACCCTCTTCACTGGATGTGATTTCCCTTCGGCGAGAGCAGCATCCAACTCGTTTCAGTTAGTGGGGCATCGCATGCATGCATTTGCTCTGCCAGTGACTGAACTGTTTCTTTCATGATAAGAGTCTTTTGAAATAGTAATAAATAATTGTTCAAAGAATTAAGACTAGAAACTTTGGCATACTTTTTCAAAGAGTTCATTAGCTTTATTTTGTGGATTAGGATCTGCTAGTTGACATGCCTACCTATTTGGTATTCTAACCATGCCTTGCCAAAGGTGCATAAGTAAGTGAAAAATGGATGTTGTCACAGCTAGCTTGCGACTGGGATGTAAATACTATAGGGAATATTAAACTGAACACATATATGAAATATGTAAGGAACCGTAGGTACATACTATTGAATGTCATGAAATGTCTTGCCCGGAGATAGAAAGATGCCGAGAGAGCGATAAGCAAGAAACAATACACAGTATTGCAACTTCACTCTCTGAAATTAGCAAACCAGCTGAGATTTTGAAGACTTCGCTGTTAGCAAATAATATATATCTATTTATGTATGCATATGTGCTTACTTGCATTATTGAATGTAACAGATATAGTTACTATCCAATGTTTATTTTAATATATATATGTAAGCACATGATAGATAGATCAGTTTGACGAATTAATTTCTTGTATTGATATGTGTGAAGGCGATGCTGATGGCAGATGAAGTATGTTGCATTGTAGTGATGTGCTTCGCCCCAGCCATCCCTCCAGGACCAATGCACGAGTGTCCCCTTTGTCGCCACGAGGGGGAAGCGGCGCCAAGAGATGGCGTTGCCCTGGAGGGCCTACTACTCGCTCCCTCCCTGGAAGGAGGGCCTACTACTCGCTCCCTCCCTGGAAGGAGGGCCTACCACATGCTCCCTCCCTGGAAGGAGGGCCTACCACATGCTCCCTCCCTGCCTCTTGCAGATGAGCCCATAGCTCGGCAACGCACTGCTCACAACTCGTGCCCTTTCGGCACTTGTTGTTTTTCTTTTACTTTTTATAGCAATTTTATTGTTTTACAAGGGTTGCGGCCATAGACAAATTCATGGCCAGGCCAAGGAAAGCTTTTTTTGATATGCAAGGAGGAGAGACCTTTTGTGTTCTTATTGAATATATATATATAATAAACTTTGATGATCGGAACTTTCTTTTTATATCTTTTAAGACTTAATTTGGAAAACACTGAAATAAGAATGTTTGCCTGACTCTAGCCACGCCTGCTCGGCAATGTCCTGTGTAGGAACTCTATTTCTTCCACATACAAACTGACATACACTCATGCACATACATAACATACATTTTACACGTCTTCGACTGTCTCGCAAATACACGGGTGCTGATCCCTTATCAGCTGGTGGCAGCCTACCCCTACACAGGACAGGATTCACGTTACCATGGATTCAATCGGGATTTATATATATATATATATATATATATATATATATAATGTACACACACACACACACACACACACATATATATATATATATATATATATATATATATATATATATATATATATATATAGAGAGAGAGAGAGAGAGAGAGAGAGAGAGAGAGTGTGTGTGTGTGAATGTGTGCGTGTTTCCTGTATGTGTGATGCTATCGTAATTCTGTTGTTTTTTCCTAAGGGTATACATTTTTTCTACTAATTTATTTATTTGCTTATTAACTTTGACATTGTATACATGCTTTTATTTTATTTTCATTTCTATTTCATCATCTATCGCTTTCTGTTCATACCATTTCCTTTATTTCGTGTTCCCTTAATCCCACAATCTTTAATGACACGACATAGTTACCCACATGTTTTATTTGCAAGTGCATAATGAAGGTACAGCGTGCACAGACAAACATAGGATCGGTCACTCCACATCAAGACGAAAACAACACATACCAACGCATTGCCTTCCTTCGTAGAAAACCGGTTACATTTACCAAGCCTTTTAGTCCCACATGTTAATTGCTGATGTTTTACAGAGAAAAAAACAGAGTTACTCAGACAGAGGTGACACAAAGGGGACTCATGTCAGCCAGGCAGTCCTCGTCGCTCATGTAGAAGTGTTTGCCGTAGGTAATGGCGGCGCAGAAGCCCCTGGGAGGGTCTTCGGGCGCCTGCGTGTAATGGTAGCACTCGCCGTTGTTCGCTTCTCGCACCTGAGAGGTTCCCGCCACCGTCACGTTCCGGGTGTCGCAATGGTGGTACCGCCTGCAAGGGAAAAGAGAGAGACGATGAGTAGTCGTATTGCTTGCCTCGGGGCAGTCGGGGTTGTGAGTTATTGTTAATAGGTCAACCGACGACGGTCATGTCACCTGGTGTCATCGTGGTCTTTATGGATGATTTCGCTCTCTTGTGATTACCTAGCACTCTCTGCTAAACTGTATTCTAGAACGTTCCTTTCCCATTCCTTTCCCCTCTACTTCAACATCGCTCTTCAACAAACTTCCACCAACCCACGTAAAAAACTATGAGTAGGTAAAGACAGTCTGGTGACCTCCTGATCGACGCAGCCCTCACCTGAGACTCCAGAAGGGCGTGCCTCGTGGCATCCGTGTTCCGTCAAGCCACATCCAACTCAGGTCGTCCAGTTCGTATCTCCCGCCAAGCCAGAAGTCGCTGGTAATCTCTGTGCAGTGCAAAGACATTAGCCAAAGGGAAAAGGCCTCTTGGGAAGGCCAATGTGTTATGGAATTCTGCCATACTTGCATATCACTTTTGATGATTGTTTTGATGAAAAAAGTTTATGCTATAACTGGATGCATTTTTTTGTACGGTCTGATATGCCATGTTTGGTCACGGAGATATTTAGATATAAATATAAACACACATACATAAATACACATATATACATAGGTAATATATATATATATATATATATATATATATATCTATATATATTTATATTTATATATACAATGGTGTCATTTCTTTAAGAAATATATATTTCTTTCTACTAGTATTACTTTCAAAATATGTCAACATTACCACAGTTACTAGTATCATCCCAATGGCCTATATTCCTGAATCTGAACTTAAAGAAATAGAATAGATCCGTTTACTTACGGTTCTCCGATAAATGGTTGACAAGATCGATATAATGGTTGGCATTTTGGATGCTGAGCAGATCGCCGCCTATGTGCTTGCAGAACGCCCGTGCCTCGCCCCAGCTCGACTATGGGCGTGAGAGAGGAGAGGTTAGAATCAAAGAGAACTCTTTCTACGTCGTGTGTGATAGCTTTAGTTACGTCGGTAATGCTCCAATTTGATTGTGCGAATATGAATGCAAGCCTATGCACACACACAACATACCTTAAGGAACATTTACTTACAGGGAATATATATATTTCTTTAAGGGATATTACAAGAACATAAAGATCATAATTACAAGAACAGCTTTAAAGAACTCACTCTTCCAACATAGAAAACGGAGAGGCACTGGTCGCCAACCCGGGTATAGAAGTCAGGACAGTCTGGATGGCTGAGAGTGTTGTTTAGGTTAGTGCGCAGTTCAGCGCCTAGGCTAACGCTCCTGTTGTATGCATCAGCTGCAAAGAATGAAGACAGGAATGAGTTAAGGATAAGTCTAGATTTGCAAACTGAAAGGACGACAAAATACAAATGAGTAAAACAGGTACAGGCAGTAGCAGTTTATCCAGTGGATACGGTAGGTGATGTGTAGACTGAAATGGCGTTGACTCTTCCTGTGACAGTCACTTTATTTGTTTGTGTTGTATGGTTGACTAAACTATTTTGTATGGACGATGGTAAATTCTTACTGATAACTGTTAATACAATGACCGGTTTAATCCCAGTGGTCAAAGAGACGTCACTAGAGAAGAAGCCGCTGTGTCCGCAGACTATGCCTTAAATTCCCAATTTTGTAATCAAACTATACTATTAATCCAAGGATATTTTCAGAAAAAAAATTTGTCGCGGCAAGGATGACGTTCTATCAATAAGAGATTAGAAAAGTGTCTTTCGTAGAAATGTGTGGCTGATTATGATAATAAGGCAAGTCCTGAACAGAAATCAGCCGGTTATTACATTAATCCCCATGAGGAAAATATTTTCCGTGTCTCGTAAACGCTACATCATGTGAACCATGCCAATGAATTAAGTTTCATAGAAGTGTACTGAAAATTTATTCGTTTATTTTTATTTTGCTTTGTTAATCCACATATGCACGGATCCACATTGCCTTCGATTTGGCTGCTGAGATCTTAAGCCCGACTCTGCGGCATTCCTCAGACATTAGGTCCAGACAACGCTGGGCTTTTCTGACTAGATTCTCATTTCGTTTCCCAGCAGAGATAATTGCAAGATCATCTGCATATGAAATGATCTTGCACCCCGTTGGAAGTGGAATGTCGAGGATCGCCATTCCAGACAAGCAGTCTGCCTTTGATTCCCTTGCGGATCAGGACCTCCTGAATGGCGAATGGGTTTGCCAGTTCAAAAGCCTTCTCCAGGTCCAGGAAGACAATGACAGAGCTGGTGTTGCTGACAGTGCTCAGTAAGGTGGCCATGCTGTGAGCAGTGCTCTTGCCCCTTGTGAACCTGTGTAGGTGTTCATGTGGAGGTCCCAGCTTCCATTGGAGCCGGTTCAGTACCATTCTCTCTGCCGTCTTTCCCAGGCAACTGAGTAGAGAGATGGGGCGGTACCGTCCCGGCTCCTTTGGTTTGGGGCGGGAACTATGTCAGCCCTCTTCCAGCACTGTGGCAGCGAGGATGTTTCCCAGGACTTGTTGATGAGATGCAAGAATGCAAGCTCACCTTCATGTCCTAGGTGGGAAATGATGGGGTAGGAGATCCCATCACAACCCGGTGCTGACCGGGAACTGGTCTTATATAATTCCCTCAGAGAGAACATGAACGTCATGCTCAGTGTGCAAGGGACTTGGAATACGGCTGTTGATCTTACTCGAGAAAGGAAGTCTCAGTATAACGACTTCCCTGTGATCACCAATTGACGCGTTCCTATTTAAACCCGTGGCTAAATTACATTACAATCATCATATGATTATAATGATGATAGTGATTCATAAGGATAAATAACCCTTGAGTTTTCCCCTGACCACCAGAATGCAAAATAAAACAACCATAAAATACTTACCCGGTTCATTATCCGGAGGAAATTTAATTGAGGCGAGGGGCACCAACTTCTTGTCTTCTATGATCTGATGGAGTGTGAATATGTGAAAGAAATGAGGATATTGTTCCGAAGTATTGCTATATATCAAATATTATATCAATATTATGATGATAATATATGATGATGGTATATGATAAAGATAGTTATTACATATGATAGATATTTCATATGATATAATGGTATATGATAATTACTATAGATTTAACGATAGATATATATACTGAAATGATAACATATAACGATAGTATGTATTAATGATCATAATAATAACAAATATCAGAACATAATATCTTGTACGAAGACAGCCATTCGTATAAAATCGGACTAGTCCTGAATCCTTACAAATTAGAATATCTAACCTTGATAATTCGACAGATTTCTAATTAATGATAACAATACGTGTGTCAATTTATCTTTAACTTTAAATTATATGAATAAATAGAAATAAAACGATCGTTAGAATAGACCCAGTTATAAAACTAAATTAGTCATATTATCATCATAATAACAACAATAACATACAATGATAATTAGATAAAACATAAAGATAGAATCCTAATAAATGGAAAACATTAGTAAGTCAGCAACAAAACAAATCCCTGATTCTGGCACAGAAAAATGGCCTTTGAACAACGACTCTTACATAAACTCAAATCTCTTGCCAGACTATGTGTAACGGACTATAGTTAATTGAGATATAAACTAGATTAAAGCAACATCATATCTGGTAAAATAAACCAGCCATCCAAAAGTCTATCACTGTCTATCGACTCACAGAGCAGACTCGGCGGTCAAGACTCCCAGAGCACGCAGGCTGAGTTCGATGACAGTAAGTCTCAATGGGGACGCACTCTGCCCGCCCGTTGGTTAAGCACTGCGCGGAGCCCCTCTCGCACTCGCTGTTATTCCATGCCTGGGGAAAGAAGAATGTAGGCCTATGATGTGTCTATTTATTCTGTTTTACTTTATTTGTTCATTTTAAATTATACATATATATACATATATATGTATGTATATGTATACATATGGTAATGTGTATATATATATGTATATATTTATATATATATGTGTGTGTGTATGTGTGTGCATATACAGTATATATATATATATATATATATATATATATATATATATATATATATATATATATATATACATGTGTGTGTGTGTATATATATATATATATGTAATGCAGCCACCAGACGTAGAAGCCACTGCGAGTTGGTGCTGGTTCCAAGCCCGGAGAAATGCAGAGGGTTGCGACAGCAGGCAAGCAGCGTACAACTAGCCAAATCAATGATGCGCGAAAACCAACAGAATACCATACTGGATCGGTCGGGGCCCAGGATAAAAACGGCCGCCACTGTTGCTGTGGGCCAGCAGGGTAGCAGTGGAAAATATGTGACTGTTAGCCAACCAAGAAAGAACAGGAGAGGTGGAAACCGTGTTAGAAGAAAGAGAGAGATGAAGAAAGAGGTAGATGTGAGGATAGGTACACTGAATGTGGGAACAATGACAGGAAAGAGCAGAGAGATTGTGGACATGATGGAGAGGAGAAAACTGGATGTTTTGTGCTTACAGGAGACAAAGTGGAAAGGGAGTAAGGCGAGGGATCTGGGTGCTGGTTACAAGCTGTACTACCATGGGGAGAATGGAGCGAGGAATGGTGTCGGTGTGGTGGTGAGAGGAATGCACACAAATGGTGTGTTGGAGGTGAGAAGGATAACAGACAGAATGATGAGTCTGAAGCTGGAGATAGATGGTGTTCTGCTAAATGTGGTGAGTGCCTATGCCCCACAGGTGGGAGGTGACAGAGAAGAGAAAGAGGAGTTTTGGGAGAAGCTAGATGAAGCTGTTGAGTTGATTCCAAAGGAGGAAAGACTCATAATTGGTGCGGATTTTAACGGACATGTTGGTGAGGGAAACAGTGGAGATGAGAGAGTGATAGGAAAGTATGGGTATGGTGCACGTAATGATGAGGGTCAAACCATTGTAGACTTTGCCCATCGCACAGACATGGCTGTGATAAACACCTTTTACAGTAAGCGTGAATCACACAAGGTCACATACACAAGTGGAGGCAGGCATACTCAGATTGATTACATCCTGTGCCGCAGAATGCATTTGAAGGAAGGCAGAGATTGTAAGGTCATTCCAGGTGAAAGTGTGGCAAAACAACACCATGTAGTCATTGGGAAAATGAGGCTGATGAGCCGAAGGAGAAGAGAGGTAAAGGTAGAACCTAGAATCAAGTGGTGGAGACTGCGAGAAAAAGACTTTGGAGCAAAATTTAAACTGGAGGTAGACCAGAAGATGAAATGGGAGGAAGACAACACCTGGGTAGACTTATCGAACGTATTGCGGGAAACAGCAAAGGAATTGCTTGGTGTGACAACTGGGAAAAAGGAGGACACTGAAACATGGTGGTGGAACGAAGAAGTACAGAAAGCTATTGCGAGAAAGAAAGAAGCATGGAAAGAGTGGCACAAAAGAAAGATCTAAGAAGCAAGTTTTTGTACAAGGAAGCGAAGAACAAGGCAAAGGTGGTAGTAGCGAAAGCAAAGAAAGAAGCGAGTGAGGAGATATATGAGAAGCTGGATACGAAAGAGGGGGAAAACAGGGTGTATAGAGTGGCAAAACAGAGGGATAGAGCAGCAAAGGGAGTACAACTAATCAGGCTGATAAAGGACGCTGAGGATAGAGTGTTGACCACCGAGGATGAGGTGCTGCAGACTACTTTGAAGGGCTGATGAATGTTGAAAACCCCAGGGAAATGAAAGAAGAAAATGGAGTGATGGCAGAAGTAATGGTAGCAGGAATAACACAGGACGAGGTAAACAAGGCATTGAAAAAGATGGAGAGGCAAAGCTTTAGGACCAGATAACATTCCTATAGAAGCATGGATAATCCTAGAAGGAGCAGGGGTTGGATACTTAACATCTCTATTCAACAAAATCTTTGCAGGAGAGAGAATGCCAGATGAGCGGAGAAAGAGCACATTGAAAGTCTGCAGAAGGAAGACTGAGTATCTCTGTGTAAGTGAGAA
>BOPN01003853.1:45000-47500 GCA_017312705.2 Penaeus japonicus | reverse complement strand
TTATTAATAAACGTCTGTCCCTGTCGTTATGCGGACGCGCCTATTCTGTTATTCGTCTCCTGTTGCACGAGTTATGCTGACCGGTTGAATGATCAAAATTCAACAGGGCAGTGATAGGAACCCTGATGTTTTTTGTTTTGTTTTGTTTTCGTTTGGTGTGTGTGGGGGTGGGGGTGGGGTGGGGGGGGAGGGGGTAGTGATATTGGAAATCGTAATAAAAAAGGATGAACGCGAGTGATGATAACCATTTCTAACGATGATGTGGACTATGAAGGAGCTAGCTATGCGTTATGAAGTTTCAACTTGATTATTCACTTCAATTATAAAGGCGAATGAGGGAGATTGTTTGGATAAATTGATTTGAAATGTTGCAATTTATTATTCTCTACATATTGTGGGTACATGTATATACATATATATAAATATATATATCTATATATATATATTTATATATATATATGTATATATATATATATATATATATATATATATATATATATATATATTTATATATATATACATATATATATATATATATATATATATATACATATATATATATATATATATATATATATATATATATACATACATATATATATATATATATATATATATATATATATATATATATATACATATATATATATATATATATATATATATATATATATATATATATATATATATACATATATATACATATATATACATATATATATATATATATATATATATATATATATACATATATATATATATATATATATATATATATATATATATATATATATATATATATATATATATATATGTATATTTGAGTTGTACGTATGGAATGGAATTCAGGTGTCTATGTAGGGCATTCAGAGGCTCACATGAACACACATTCTTACACTTGCATACAACTATATGATACATATATGTAAATATACACATAAACATATAAACACACACACACACACACACACACACACACACACACACACACACACACACTCAAATTACTATCAACAATGTTAACTCCAACGCACAGTCTTAACAGCTGAGTTAATCTCCGACAAGTGGTCAAAGTTTCACGACCAGAAGTACTTGAACTCTGCTTAATGCGTCACTGTTGCCGTGGAGAGTCCGCTTTACATCGCGTTCAATATGATGTGTCGTCGAGTGGCTGTAGTGTAGCGCCTCATCTCCTGCGAGGGCGGCTGGGCGTAGCAGGTCATTCATATCCCGACGAGATTCCCCCCTCGGGTCGCACGCCCTAGATACAGAGCCGTCTGCTTTTTTTTTGGGTCTGCTTTTTTTTTTTTTTTTAAGTGATGGGAGAAATATTAAGTATTCTTCAAATATATATTTGCACACACACACACACACACACACACACACACACATACAAACACACACACACACACACACACACACACACACACACACACATGCACACACAAATACACACAAACAAACACACACACAAACACGAACACAAACACGCCATTACATCCTAATCCCTACGTTTGTATACAAGCGTACCTGAACACTTACAATTTTTTTTACGTCCCTGCTACACTAATTCTTCCCTTTTTTAAATACCTCCATTGTTATTATAAAATACAAATACATTACAAACATCCCAATCCACCCATAATCTCAGCCCCGTGTGAACATGCTTTCAAAATTAGTGCCAAATCCATCATTAAATTTGCGATTAGGCTGTTGGTGCATCAGAACTATTTTGCGGCTGTCGAAATAAAATCTTTCATTGTTATTTCCTTGATTATCAATGCGTCCGACTCGGATAAGCTTTTAATGATATGCGATAATTGGCTTAGTTACTGGATAACGGAGGGTTTTGTGTGTGGCGCTGACCAAAATTTTTATTTATTTATTTATTGCCGTATTAGTAATGTTGGCGCTACAATATGATCATTATAATGTGATGATAATTATCATCATCAATTTCATTATTGTTATTATCATCATCATATATCTTTTATGTTTATCATCATTGATATTATTATGATTATTATTACTTTTATCATCATTATCATTATCATCATCATCATCATCATCATAATTTTCATTGTTATTATCATTATCATTAATAATAATGATACTAGTAATGATAATGATATAATTGTTATTATTATTATTATTATTATCATTATCATCATCATTACTATTATCATTGTTACGTTTATTATCTTCATCATCATTACTATTATCATCATTACCATGGTTATTATCATTATTATCATCATCCTCGTTGATACTGCTACTTATCACTAGTACTAGTAAATCTTCGTCATCAGCATTACTATTATCATCCTTATCATATAGTAATTAGAAAAATAATGATAATGATTAATATTATAAAATAGTATATACAGTAATAACAATTGTCCAAGTTATAACAACAACAATAACAACAATCCAAGAAGTGAAAAACATATACAACTTCTACGAATGATAATAACAACAACACATAAAAGCTATAACGTTG
>BOPN01003853.1:17500-22500 GCA_017312705.2 Penaeus japonicus | reverse complement strand
CACACACACATTCTTCTTCTTTGTCTTTCGGCTTATCCCTGTATCAGGGGTCGCCACAGCGCGTCAACTTTCTCCATCTCTTTCTATCTTGTGTGTCCTCCTAAGCAGCACCTACTTGCATCATATCTTCTCTGATGTTGTCCATAAAACGCCTTTTTGGTCTGCCTTTATTTCTCTTTTCTGGTGGTGCCATCTGCAGCATTCTTCGGACAACGAAGTTCTCTTCCTTTCTCTTCACGTGTCCAAACCATCTCAGTCTACATTCTCTTAACTTCTCCCCTAAGCCTTCTTGTGGCTAGCATGTCCCTCACTGTCTCATTCCTTGTTCTGTTTTTCCGTGTAAGACCCAGAGTGAATCTCAACATTCGCACCTCTGCCACTTCCATCTTTGCCTCTTGTAACTTTGTTACTGGCACTGTCTCCATGCCATATAACATTGCTGGTCTTACACACGTCCTATAGATTTTCCCCTTCACTCCTATTGGCATGTTCCCTCCACACGAAACTCCCGTCACTTTTCTCCACCCATTCCAGCCTGCCTGCACTCTCCTTTTAACTACAGCATTGCTAAATCCTTCACAGTCTACTGTTGAATCCAGATACTTAAATTTACTCACTTTCTTGATCTTTTTCCCTTGCATCTTAACTCTGCCATCTCCTTCCTTCTCACTTACACAGAGATACTCAGTCTTCCTTCTGCAGACTTTCATGCCACGCCTCTCCAGTGCATGTCTCCACCTTTCCAGATCTTCCTCTACTTCTTCTCTTCTTTCGCTACATAGCACAACGTCGTCTGCAAACATCATAGACCACGGCGCTTCTTTCCTAAGCCCATCAGTTAACTTATCCATGATAACAGCAAACAAGAACAGGCTCAGGGCTGACCCCTGATGTAATCCAACTTCCACCTTAAACCCTTCTGTAGTACCCACTGCACTTCTCACTGCTGTCATACACTCATTATACATATCTTGCACCATCCTTACATACACTTCTGGTATCGATGACTCCCGTATGCAGTGCCACAGTTCTTATCTTGGTACTCTATCATATGCCTTCTCCAGATCAATGAACACACAATTCAGTTGCTTTTGTCCCTCTCTGTACCTTTCCATCAACATTCGCAGTGCAAAGGTGGCATATGTGGTACTTCTCCCTGACATAAAACCAAACTGTTCATCACAGATTCTGCAGCAGCTCCTTAGCCTTGTGTCTATCACCCTTTCCCACAGTCTCCTTTTTTCTTGTAAATGGGTATCAATGTGCTCTTTCTCCGCTCATCTGGCATTCTCTCTCCTGCAAGGATTTTGTTGAATAGAGATGTTAAGTATCCAACCCCTGCTCCTTCTAGGATTATCCATGCTTCTATAGGAATGTTATCTGGTCATAAAGCTTTGCCTCTCCATCTTTTTCAATGCCTTGTTTACCTCGTCCTGTGTTATTCCTGCTACCATTACTTCTGCCATCACTCCATTTTCTTCTTTCATTTCCCTGGGGTTTTCAACATTCATCAGCCCTTCAAAGTAGTCTTTCCATCTCTGCAGCACCTCCTCCTCGGTGGTCAACACTCTATCCTCAGCGTCCTTTATCAGCCTGATTAGTTAAACGCCCTTTGCTGCTCTATCCCTCTGTTTTGCCACTCTATACACCCTGTTTTCCCCCTCTTTCGTATCCAGCTTCTCATATATCTCCTCATTCGCTTCTTTCTTTGCTTTCGCTACTACCACCTTTGCCTTGTTCTTCGCTTCCTTGTACAAAAACTTGCTTCTTAGATCTTTCTTTTGTGCCACTCTTTCCATGCTTCTTTCTTTCTCGCAATAGCTTTCTGTACTTCTTCGTTTCACCACCATGTTTCCTTGTCCTCCTTTTTCCCAGTTGTCACACCAAGCAATTCCTTTGCTGTTTCCTACAATACGTTCGATAAGTCTACCTAGGTGTTGTCTTCCTCCCACTTCAGCTTCTGGTCTACTTCCAGTCTTTTTCTCGCAGTCTCCACCACTTGATTCTAGGCTCTATCTTTACCTCTCTTCTTCGGCTCATCAGCCTCATTTTCCCAATGACTACTTGGTGTTGTTTTGCCACGCTTTCACCTGGAATGACCTTACAATCTCTGCCTTCCTTGAAATGCCCTCTGCGGCACAGGATGTAATCAATCTGAGTATGCCTGCCTCCACTTGTGAATGTTACCTTGTTTGATTCACGCTTACTGTAAAAGGTGTTTCTCACAGCCATGTCTTTGCGATGGGCAAAGTCTACAATGGTTTGACCCTCATCATTATGTGCACCATACCCATACTTTCCTAGCACTCTCTCATCTCCACTGTTTCCCTCACCGACATGTCCGTTAAAATCCGCACCAATTATGAGTCTTTCCTCCTTTGGAATCAACCCAACAGCTTCATCTAGCTTCTCCCAAAACTCCTCTTTCTCTTCTCTTTCACCTCCCACCTGTGGGGCACAGGCACTCACCACGTTTAGCAGAACACCATCTATCTCCAGTTTCAGACTCATCATTCTGTCTGTTATCCTTCTTACCTCCAACACATCATTTGTGCGCATTCCTCTCACCACCACACCGACACCATTCATCGCTCCATTCTTCCCATGGTAGTACAGCTTGTAACTAGCGCCCAGATCCCTCGCCTTACTCCCTTTCCACTTTGTCTCCTGTAAGCACAAAACCATCCACTTTTCTCCTCTCCATCATGTCCACAATCTCTCTGCTCTTTCCTGTCATTGTTCCCACATTCAGTGTACCTATCCTCACATCTACCTCTTTCTTCATCTCTCTCTTCTAACACGGTTTCCACCTCTCCTGTTCTTTCTTGGTTGGCTAACAGTCACATATTTTCCACTGCTACCTTGATGGCCCACAGCAACAGTGGCGGCTGTTTTTATCCTGGGCCTCGACCGATCCAGTATGGTATTCTGTTGGTTTTCGTGCATCATTGATTTGGCTAGTTGTACGCTGCTTGCTATGCTGTCGCAACCCTCTGCATTTCTCCGGCATTGGAACCGGCAGTGGCTTCTACGTCTGGTGGCTGCATTACATATATACACACACACACACATATGTGTATATATATATATATATATATATATATATATATATATATATATATATATATATTATACTGTATATGCACACACATACATATATACATATATATATAAATATATACATATATATACACATTACCATATGTATACATATACATACATATATATGTATATATATGTATAATTTAAAATGAACAAATAAAGTAAAACAGAATGAATAGACACATCATAGGCCTACATTCTTCTTTCCCCAGGCATGGAATAACAGCGAGTGCGAGAGGGGCTCCGCGCAGTGCTTAACCAACGGGCAGGCAGAGTGCGTCCCCATTGAGACTTACTGTCATCGAACTCAGCCTGTGTGCTCTGGGAGTCTTAACCGCCGAGTCTGCTCTGTGAGTCGATAGAGTGATAGACTTTTGGATGGCTGGTTTATTTTACCAGATATGATGTTGCTTTAATCTAGTTTATATCTCAATTAACTATAGTCCGTTACACATAGTCTGGCAAGAGATTTGAGTTTATGTAAGAGTCGTTGTTCCAAAGGCCATTTTTCTGTGCAGAATCAGGGATTTGTTTTGTTGCTGAGCTTTATAATGTTTTCCATTTATTAGGATTCTATCTTTATGTTTTATCTAATTATCATTGTATGTTATTGTTGTTATTATGATGATAATATGACTAATTTAGTTTTATAACTGGGTCTATTCTAACGATCGTTTTATTTCTATTTATTCATATAATTTAAAGTTAAAGATAAATTGACACACGTATTGTTATCATTAATTAGAAATCTGTCGAATTATCAAGGTTAGATATTCTAATTTGTAGGTCAAGTTAGTCGATTTATACAGAATGGCTGTCTTCGTACAAGATATTATGTTCTGATATTTGTTATTATTATGATCATTAATACATACTATGGTTATATGTTATCATTTCAGTATATATATCTATCGTTAAATCTATAGTAATTATCATATACCATTATATCATATGAAATATCTATCATATGTAATAACTATCTTTATCATATACATATCATATATTGTCATCTTAATATTGATATAATATTTGATATATAGCAATATGGAACTAATATCCTCATTTCTTTCATATTCACACTCATCAGATCTGCAAGAACTGGAAAGTTTGGTGCCCCTGCCTCAATTAAATTTATTCCGGATAATGAACCAGGTAAGTATTTTATGGTTGTTTTATTTTGCATTCTGGTGGTCAGGGGAAAACTCAAGGGTTATTTATGCTTATGAATCACTATCATCATTATAATCATATGATGATTGTAATGTAATTTAGCCACGGGTTTAAATAGGAACGCGTCAATTGGTGATCACAGGGAAGTCGTTATACTGAGACTTCCTTTCTCGAGTAAGATCAACAGCCGTATTCCAAGTCCCTTGCGCACCGAGCATGACGTTCATGTTATCTCTGAAGGGATTACGGCGGACATATAAGACCAGTTCCCGGTCAGCCCCGGGTTGTGATGGGATCTCCTACCCCATCATTTCCCACCTAAGACATGAAGGTGAGCTTGCATTCTTGCATCTCATCAATAAGTCCTGGGAAGCATCCTCGCTTCCAGTGCTGGAAGAGGGCTGACATAGTTCCCGCCCCAAACCAAAGGAGCCGGGACGGTACCGCCCCATCTCTCTATTCAGCTGTCTGGGAAAGACATCAGAGAAAATGGTAATGAATCGGCTCCAATGGAAGTTGGGACCTCCACATGAACACTTACACGGGTTCACAAGGGGTAAGAGCACTGCTCACAGCATGGCCATCTTACTGAGCACTGTCAGCAACACCAGCTCTGTCATTGTCTTTCTGGACCTGAAGAAGGCTTTTGAACTGGCAAGCCCACTCGCCATTCAGGAGATCCTGATCCGCAAGGGAATCAAAGGCAGACTGCTTGCCTGGATTGGTGA
>BOPN01003853.1:5000-12500 GCA_017312705.2 Penaeus japonicus | reverse complement strand
ACCATTGCTTCTTTTCTTTTGACTGCAATCTATAAAAAAGAAAAATAGTATGTTTTTGAAAACCATTAGATTATATATGACCCAAAATATCATGCAATAGAATATGCTTTCAAGGAAATTAATTTATATAGAAATAATTTAACACCGACGAAATGTTTATCATTTCTTTCTTGATAAAGCTAATATCTGCTTCTTTGATCAGGTTTCTTTTACATGTTACAAGAGGTTGTGGACCCTAAGAATCGTATAAGACGCTCGCTGATTGGCAGAATCGATTTACCAGAGTTACCACCAAATTACGGTGATAAAATCTATTTACCCTTACCAAGCGACTTATCATCGCTTGATAAATCCCACTTTGCCATGACTGGTAAACGCGCTGGTAGTTGACAGCTGGTAAATGCCTTACCATCGTATGTTAGTGAATCCAGCCCCCGGAAACAAAAACAAAAATTATAAAAATAAATAAAGGGAATACCTACCTATCTCTCTTTAAGACATTGTGCCTCTGTAAAACTTTTGGAAGAATTATGCTGAACAGGATGAAATACAGACCTGAGAACTGAATGTATTCAAGTTGGCGTTACATTTCTCACAACTCTGGAGATAATGATTTTATACTAAGCAAATCATTTTACATGAATAAACAAAATTAGGTATAGGTGAGTACCTTTTGGGATTGATAAAGGTATCAGCTATCATTTTTCAAAGCTATTTGATTGAATATAAAGAAATGTTTTTAGGTACACTGCAGGGTAAAGTTCTTAACCCACTACCATTCAATATTCTGATGAATCACTCTATTCAAAGATTGAGAAGTTAAGTCAAATAAAGTAACCGCAACTCTCAATTTTATTCTAATCAAGTTGGTCGTTTTTTTATTTTTATTTTTTTCGTATATCTTTTTTTTATGAGCTGCTGGTGAATTGAAGGTGTCAACGCGGGTAAATGTACACCACCACAAAATACGGAAAAATACTTAACTTTCAATCATGAGTGCAAGACCGGGAAGGGAGGGGAGGGGGGGGGGTAATAAGAACGATCTTCCAGCCAGTCGCGAGCGTGGGCGTGAACTCTCCGCCCCTGAAAATCACTACAAGGAGGCGGGACCTTGAACGATCCTGATTGTGGACTAATACTAGATTAGTCCATGCCAATTGAGGACATATCATAATTTATTTTGATAACTGGAATGAAATGCAACAAAACGATACGATAAAAGTACATTACAAAACAACTGAAAAAAAACAATAAAAAATAAGAAATACTAAATACAAAGACACAAAAACCAAATTGTCTCCGCTAAAAATTCTAAAAAGATAAAGTGTAATTCTGACGAGAACTTCAGAATAGGAGCTTTTCAACGTGCATTTAAGTATTCTTTTATCTCAATTAGCGATCATAAATCAAGAGAAAAACCGAGAATTTAAATTATCCGAATAACGCCGCGTCACTAACAGCCATTAAGTTCCTAGCACGCCGAGTACATGACATGGATATGCCGCGTCAAAAGCGTGAGTCAGTAACAAAAGCGTGGAAAGTATTGGAACAATCGTGGAAACTCCGTGACAAGGGTAGAAACTACAGTAGTACACGGGAGAAAAAAAAATATTTTTACTGTACTTTTTCTTACCAATACTTAATATGAGCATACTACGTTTGGAAAGAATAACTATATTGGATATATTTGGCATGTCTGGAGCTTGGATTACAAACCTTTTAGGAAAAACATAGATTCTCTGCTGATTTTGAGTTTGTTTACCTCTTAACTTGGACTTTTCTATGAGGAGAGTTAAGTTAAATGAATGGTAAAAGTAGTCAGGAACGTAAAAAATTAAAAGTACATAATTATATGAAATATGTATACATTAAATTTATATGTATGATATATTAAAGACACGCATATATGTATAGTATATACAGAGACAAAAGACAAAATCTATTCATAGAAGCACACGATCCCTCTCATCCATTTGTTTTTGATCGAGCGTAGAGTGAATTACCAATGGTGCGTTCGTGAAATGGTAGTCAATTCTTTAACTAGGAATAAGTACAACGATTGATTCATACCCAAATCTTTTGTTAGTGCTTTACTTTTAGTTATAGTTTCTCTTATGAATTTATCTACTGGACAGTGCCATTCATCTGAAACATGTTAACTTTGGAACGGTTGGTAAACCTGAAGCAGCTGACACAAACGTGCCACGCATTTGCATACCAGAATATACGGCATGAACACGACATGGATACAACATAAACCATGAAGCACTTGGCCACGACACGCAGAAAACGTCCAATAATACGGCTGTAAATACCACAAAAGTGGTATCGATGAATTCCTCTCACCCTGTACCATTCGCATATAGTGGAAATAATGGCGCTTCTACTCCTGGACCCCACAATCTGGATCCCGATAGTAGGGGAGGGCATGAAGTAAATCAGGGAAAATATGAATTCCGGGCATGACACATACACAAATCTTCAATCGACGCCCCCCCTTTTTTAAGGCGCTACGTGCTACCTCGTGCTACTTCGGGGCATATTTCGTATGCAAAAGCTTAACCCAATTACCTACCTTACTTTGCCTAGTTTTATGAAGTCAGCCTTTTGCCAAGGGAGGCTTCTCTTTCCCCTGTGGACCTCCCTATTCAGGGCACTTCGTGATAGTTATGGTATGTAATTAGTTATTTATATGAATTTATATGAGTCTTCGTCTTATATATTCCTCAGGATAGGAAACTAGGATCGTTAATGACGTGGCCACTCAATAGAGGGCATTCTATAGATATACTGTAAACAATAGGGAATATTGCGCCATCTATTGAGAGAACGAGGTAGAAAGTGCCTTAAAAAGGGGGGGGGGGAAGGCGAAGCCCCCCCCCCCTTGGCTAGTGCTTACCTCAAAACTAGGCAAAGTTAGGTAGATCATTGGGTTAAGATTTTGCATACGAAATATGCCCGGAATTTATATTTTACCCCGCAATTTCCCTGATCTACTTCATGCCATCCCCTACTATCAGGACCCAGATTGTGGGGTCCAGAGGTGGAATCGCGCATTATTTCCACTATATATGAATAGTAGAGGTTGAGAGGAATCCATCGATACCACTTTTATGGTATTTAGTGACGCGGCGTTATTCGGGAAATTTACCGATGAGGATAATAATAACAGGTTGTAGTAGTAATGATAATGATAATAACAATATTGATAACAATAATAACAATTATAGTAAAAATAATAATAATGATAATGATAATAAAAGTTATAAAGATAATAATGAAAATGATAACGGCAATAGTAATGACATTATTAACAATGATAATGATATAAGTAATAAAGATGATTAGCAACAATATTGATGATAGTGATAAACATAAAGATAGTAATCATGGTTATAGTAATTATAAAAATAGTTATATTAATCATGATAATAATAACATTAATAATGATTAGTTAGTTTAGATCTTTATTTACCACCCTGGCTAACTGCACAGGCATGGGCAAGCTTTGATACATTGATGTAGAGTCATGACATTGTTGCTAACATTGTATTACAAATTAAGGTAATAACATTATTATATTCTATAGTATATCAACTGTGAATAGACATTTGATAAATGTTGTAATAGGGTATCATATACCGAATTTCGGATATAGCATAAGTACATCTTCTAGTGCAGTTGATGTTATGAAATAATTACATAACTCTGCATACCTCATGCTAGGTGACCTGAAAGGTTGTATCATATGGCACTCTGAAATGTAATGTTCAAGTGTTCGTTTATACTCTTCGTTGCAAAGTCTGCATTTAGTTTCTTCTACATTGCATTCTGAACTGACCTGCCAATACATTCTGTATCCAAGTCTAATTCTTGCAGTCACAATATCACTTTGTCTAGTCCTTGTCTTGTATGAACCATAAATGAATCTCTCCTCCGAAAACTGGTCAAAATGTTTTATGCTACAGCTTTCAGGTCTTTGAGGGAGTTTGTTAGCTCCATCACGTCCTCCCTGTGGGGTTCTTATTATGTGTGAAATCCTAGCAAGAGTATTCCAAGAAGTCTATATCCACAATTTGCTTATCATCCTGCCTCCTTCAAGCGATCAGCATGATCATGTTTAGCGATTCCAACAATGCGATGGTATCACACAAAAGACATGTATGTCCCGTTCCTTGGCGCGATGTACATTTATTCATATTTCATTTGATATTTCAACACCTTTATCAAGAGTGTTCAGAGCCAGGAGAACACTCTGTGAGTCATAGAAAATTACTCCTGAGCCATGAGTTGTACCACAAAGTCTGTGGCTATGAGTATTTCTCACAACTCAGTTTATGGTGCTCGCTGATACTTGAACCCTCCTACAATCTTGGTGCTGCAAAATATTGTTTATATACAGCTTATAAGCACATCTGTTCTCTACTTCCATACTGTAAGGATCCATCAGTGTAGCACTCATAGTCATTATTCAGAGTTTCAAGATGCTCATCAATGGTTGCAAGGGTGTGTTGCTTAAGTACAGCTGGAGAAACTGTGTCTTTTTTAGGGACATCAGCATAAAATACGTTCAATGTCGACATTTTCCACGGTGGAATAGAACGTCCATATGGGAACCTACTCAAGGACATATTTAATTGGTGTATGGATTTGTATGTCACTTGCAACCATGAATTTGAGTGTGGCTCGGTATTGGTATGTAAAGATGGATTCACTATCTTATATTTGAGTTGCCTCTGGAACTCTGTGTTATAGAGGGGTTCTTTAATTGCTTTGACACCAAATATAGTATTAATGTATGATATTCTTTCAATGAATAGATGGCCAGTTATGGGTTCCTTTCTCATGAAACTACAATATATTGCTGGAGCACCGAGAATGATCCTCATGGCTGCATTCTGTACAATTTCTAGACAAATTAACTCTGATTTCCTAAATGATATAAGGTGTGAGCATGACGTCTACATTGACCCGTATGTATGATAAGTAAAAGAGTCTTGCAATGTTAACATTGACACCATGTTCTCTACCAACAAGAGTCTTGAGTGGCTTCAGCCGCTCCCACAGTCATTTCTTTAAGTTCATAAGTTCTGTGTCGTTAACAGTCACCCCGAGATACTTGTATTTGTGGCAAAGTCTAGCTCAATGTCATCTATGTAGAAAGTTTGGCAGTGGGATTAGCAAGAGAGGTTGAGGTGCCTTGTTTTTTTCAACTGAAGATTATGAACCCGCACTCAATATTTTGTGGACAGTACATTAAGAAACTTTTGCATTCTATCCTCGGATGAGGTTTTAATGCAGATGTCATCAGCATAACAAATAATGGAATCACTGCCCTCAAGTGGTATGTTAATAGTCCTGTGCATTAAAATGTTAAATATGCTTGCATGAGACAAAGTACGCCCCCCTGAGGTGTGCCAAGCTCAAACATTTTAGAGTATGTACTGATTTCCCTGAAGAGAACATAGGCTGATCGGTTTGTCATCTATATTTGAATCCACGTTAAAAGTTTACCTTGAATACCAAAGCTAGCCAGTTGCTCGAGGATAAGGATGCTCTGTTTACCATCTTCTCAAGGCAGATTTAAGATCGAGAAATACAGTTTGCATGCCTTGCTGAGAATTTGTCAAGTACTCTGCAAAGCAGTGCTGAGTACTACGGCCTGGGAGGAATCCATACAGTCTGGAGATAACTTTGCATGCTGAAAACGTACATGAGTCTGCTCAAAATAATTCTCCTCAAATTGCATAAACATGAGGTCAATGAGACGGATCAGGTAATTTATCAGAGTTCGGTTTGGGTATGGGAATGATTAGCTTTAGTCAGGAGCTTGGGAGTATTCCTTGGGATAAGCTTAATCTGTAAAGATGTAAATGGTTACCTGGTACCTGAGCAACTGACCAGAAGTACACTGTCAGTGATTCCATCCTCGCCTGGGGCAGTTGCCTTACCCTTGCGAGGTGCATTATTTAATTCCCACTCAGTTATTTCGGGAAAGACTGAGGGGTCAGTGGCAGAACAGACTATGACAATATTGAAATTCCAATTTATTTTCGTGTTAAGTTTATCTCTTATTCTCTGCGGAAGTGAGTTCAGCTGAGAGGTTCTGGCCCACTGATCTAGTAGCAAATTGGCCTGTTCTAATGGGCTGTGGAACTGCGGAGTGGCGACAGTTTTACCTGACAACCTGTTGATTTTTCTCCTCAGCTGCAGAAGTTTGATGGTTAATTCTCTTCAGGAATTGCTCCCAGTGTTTACTGCGAATTTGAGCCTTTAATTCTCTGAATTCTTTATTAGCTCTGAGGAATCGTAAAAGATTTTCATTATGTATCATCCCTATAACAATTCTGCTCTGAACTCGTTTATGCTCCCTACTTAAGATGGAGTCTATTTCTATCCGCTGGTGCGTGAGGGACTGGGGAACTTTTTTCTTTGAAAGTTTTCTTGAGCAGACCCATGTTTTGTAGTAGTCAGTGACAACTTTTATCAGGTCCTGAGAGTAATTTTCGACAGAGGTTACGGCATAGGTACTAAACCAGTCATAAACACGTGCCTTGAAGTGATGCTCCAGTCCCGGTGGGATTGTAATTTTAGGTCTGGGTGCTTTGTGAGCTATGCTGTTGTCAACAGTATACTCTGTTAGGATTGCAAAGTGGTCACTGACCAACTCTCGAACCAGTGAAGTACAAACATTACCATGTACAGGATCTTTGCCACTTACATAATCTAACCTGCCACCTGCCAAATGAGTCTGTTTATCTGTGTCATATACAGTCATTGATCTTCTATTGACGAAATGTTTAAATTCTTCCCCATTGCTGTTACTCTGGTGATCCCCAAATTGTGTGTGTCTAGCATTAAAATCCCCCATATATAATGTTCCTTGATTATGGAAATTGGGTAGAAAACTAGTCAGAGACTTTGATGGTTGTAGTAAATAATGATGATATTTAACCGTTGAGTTTTCACTTGACCACCAGATTGCAAAATAAAACAACCATAAAATACTTACCAGGTCCCTTTTGCTTGACTTGAACTGGGTAACTTTATCTTCTTGCTTTTAAAATCAGAAGGTTGTGAATATATGAAAGAGATGAGATATTGTTATATACATAGTACAGATTTCATATGACATGGAACATAGTGCATATAATGAGGATATTTTGTGACATATTCTAATGACTAAGATGATAATTGAACCGATGATAAAGGCTACTTTAGGGCGTTTGGACAGTGTAATGATAAATTGGACATAATAATGTGTCGTCATTTATAATAAGAAAACAAATGAAAACGATGCTATTTGTTTAAAAAATTTATTAAATCCATCAAACTACAATTAAATATTAATAAGTCGACTGGACTCAAATCAAGTCAGAATAAAAAATACATAAGTAACCACTGAACAAGAAAATCTATGGGAAAAAAATATATATATATCGTTAATAGGAACTCAGTAATAAAACTAAAATCATAATAATAATGATAATAACATGGCAA
>BOPN01003852.1:133467-135967 GCA_017312705.2 Penaeus japonicus | reverse complement strand
CATAAATGTCTGGAAACTCTCTAGGGTGCGACCTGCTCTGTACTCTTCCTCTTCTCTTTAATCGGTTGAGCAAAGCTATATTCCAAACATTTGTTTCTGTTGGCTGGTTTGCAGTTATTTCCTGTCTCCCTTTTTTTTTCTTCTGTCTTTTTCTTTTCAGTCTATTGAGCTTGCGTGCCTTGTTATTTCACGGTACAGAAGGTTTAAATGCATCATCAACGGCTTCTTGTAACTCATCAAGAAAAAAAAAGGTATTTGCTCGAGATGTCCCCCCCCCCCCCATTTTTTTTTTTTTTTTTTTTTTTTTTTTGCCTAAAATGAGTGTCTTCCCGAGTTACTTTGTGTTCTCGACGCCATTTAAGCACTCAATTTCGCCAATAGCTTTAGTGGCTTGATGGGATTTAGCAGTTAATAATCCACTCTTTACTTCATTTCCTCGTAAAATTGTCTCACGGGAGGCTGGTTTCCATCAGCGGTTGCAGATTTCCTCCGCTGCAAAGAAAGGCTGCTTTGCTTTTCAGTTTTCGTTTAGCTCACACAAGCGAAAAAAAGGCGAGAAAGGAATAAGGGATAAAGACATGAGCAGAAGGCAAGAAATCGATGGAATGAGATGAGGGAGGGGGGAAGGGGGGAGGGGGAAGTGGAAGGGGGAGGGGGAAGGGGGAAGTGGAAGGGGGAAGGGGAAGGGGGAGGGGGAGGGGGAGGGGGAGGAGGGGGGGGTAGGACGGAGGACGAGTAAATCTTGTTAAAAAGAAAGATTATTTTTAATTTAGTTACATTAGTTATGAATTTGTGGGAACTGATTTTATATTTTCAGAACTATACATTTCTATAAAATAGATTTTCATGAATACATCTAGCTGTTTGCATTTCCGTATTCTATTCTACTTAAGGAAAAGGAAACACCCAATTAAATAGGAGTCTGGAGGTTATGCTATTGACTTTCCACAGTTGCCACTAGCAGATCGAGTGGAGGGATGTATGTACAATGACACAGTAGTGGGAGTACAGAACGCAAGTACTAGAAAAAAGGACACAAGCTTTACTTTATGAGGATAGAGCTCCCAGGGTACCTTCCACGATAGGACTATGACCACGCTATCCCTCCTGCCACTGGTACTTTTATCACAATATATTGGTAAGAGCATGCACGCATTTTCAATATGTATGCCAAGACGGATATGTATAATATTTCACTAAAAAAATAAAAAAAAAAAAAAAAAAACAAGGCGACATTTTCACTCGCATCAGATTCGAGGAATATAAAGTTTGGATCAATTTCGTTCATTAGTTGTGAGTTTTCTGTACGCATAGTATGAGACTTTGAGCGATAACTAATCCTATTCAGATTGAGCGAAAATATAAATTACGGTCTAAATGCATGAGCTTCGAACTTGGGTACGTTTCACACTACTCCGCTCAAGCATAAAGCATACGATTTTCTGAAAAAAGAGAAAGAAAAAGAAGAAGAAGACGAAGAAACGTTAAAAAAATAGTAATAAAAAATAAAACCATGTCAGTAAATATGTTTGAAATTCCAGTGAGACATGGCCATCATTTCCACCATCGCAGATTTTTCTTGTGTGCACCACAGCTTGAAGACCGCTGTGTCAGTGAGTCAACGGAGAGCAATAGAGTCGTCATCTTTCTGTCTGAAACGTTAAGGAGATCCATTTAGGATGTCGAATGCATGAGTATGAAAATCTTGCAACGTACATATAGATGTGGACCTCATGTATGATGAGCAAACGAAGAATACTTGTTTTATGAAAACCTGGAGATACCAGTGCAAAGTGAACCCAGCAAAGAGAAGATGATTATCATGGCATGGATGCGCACGTGGGTGAAGGAAAAAGTGGATTTGAGGGAATCCTTGGAGTATACATATGGTTATAGATTGAAATAACAACTGTGAAAGGATTTTTTTTTCTCTCAAGAAAGACCAAGAACATCATTGAACCCCACATAAGAGAGATTATTACGAATCAAAGGAAATTCAAGCAATAGGAGACTACAAAATAATACCAGGAGAGGGAGAGAGACAGAGAAAAGATATAAAGACGTAAGACTAATTTGCTCTCAGGATTTCAACCCCTCCCCCACCACCCTTTGACCAGACCCCATCCTCCATTCATCCTTTTTTTTATTTCCTGTCTCTTTCCCTCTCCTATGCTACCTCCATCCTTTCCCTATCCTGCCCAGTATCCTGCAGTATATCCACAGGGTAGTCGAGCATAAGCGGACCTCCTCTCCGCGCCAGCCTCATTTCTACGCTTGCTCTTACTTTTGTTAACGTTCACCCATTTTTACTCGTGTTATGCATATATCTACTGCTCTTGTGTATGTTATTATTAAAAGTTATATTAAAGTCTTTTGTTTTACAGGCTCTCTTCTCTCTGTTCAATAGACTCAAAAATAGCGGTGCACCCAAATTAATTGCAATTGTTTATGTTCTGGATATCATTTAATGCATGGTATTTAAAAATGTTTTATAATGTTT
>BOPN01003852.1:88467-103467 GCA_017312705.2 Penaeus japonicus | reverse complement strand
AATATTACATGTCTTATCTCCCCTGAGAGAAAAATCACCCTGCTAACATTCCTTTCTGTTTTGTAATATGAAAAAAAATAGTTTGTGTGACAAATTTTATCTGTCTATATATATATATATATATATATATATATATATATACACTAGCCCACACACACACAGGCAAACACACCACACACACAAACACACACACGCGCAAACATGAATATATACAATGTTTTTCTTTATAGTTAAGCAAAAGCATTTTACTATTTCCTGGAAAATTCGTCTTCTTCTTCCGGCAAGCAAGCGAAGGCACTAGAGGTGATTGGTAATTTCAGAAGGTCATATTACGTAAGAGGTTTGACTGACAGGTCTTTTATCCAAACCAAATAACAGTTATCAAGTTTACATAAAGTCTCCATAAACTCAAATATAACTGCTTATGATAGCTCCATGTTTATCAATATTCTCCTATGTACTTTTATATCTATCAAAACTTATCATAGCAGTTAAGATTATGAAGGTATGTCCTGTCTTCTTCGTAATAATACAAAAGCTGGAGTATAACGAGTATATCCAAAGAACACGGTTATCAGATGAAGGGAGCTATGATTTATACTTTTTTTTAACATTTCCTTTCACCAAAGGAATATCTTCAGCCTTATCCTTCTTGGTATCTGAGTAAATATCTTTTCACACTTTTGGGCAAAGACATATTAATTAAAAGCAACACAGCTCGACCACTTAGTCCTATATTTAACTGTATGTCTGTGGATCGTGGAAGACATGTTGCTAGAGATGGTTCCTGCGTTTATCTGCCACATATAGGAATTAAAATGCAGTGGGTACACCGGCTTATGTAGTATTACGCAGGAATACGAAATATTACATGTCTTATCTCCCCTGAGAGAAAAATCACCCTGCTAACATACCGCATTCCTTTTTCTGTTATTTAATATGAAAAAAAAAATCAGTGTGACAAATGTTATCTTTTTGATATATATATAAAATCTTTAGAATTTTATAATAATATTGACGGGACCACTATAGTGATGAAAGTTATATCCTTACTGAGAGGGGGATTTGACTATGACGACAATTGATTTTTTTTATTTGTATAAATATCTTTGTAGAATATCACTGGCATGTTGCATATAAGACTACATTGCAACCATAGGCATACTCAAGATCAGCAAACATTTCATAATTCATGAAATGGAAATATCTTAATAACCATTCTCGGTGCTCAATCCTTTCTGTCTACCTCCACCCCCCCCCCCCCTCCATTCAAAAAAAAAAAAAAAAAAAAAAGTACACACACCTCTTACATAACTCGAAAACAAAAGACGACTTCCTTTGACTGAATTTCCCACCACCAAGTGAATTGGATATGATATTCAGGTGTTGCCAGATAAAAGTCCACTCCCTGAAAATAGCGTTTCCGCTCTTTCTCTCGACGCGTCCCTTCTGTCAGCGGCAGGACGGCGCATCTTGGTCTTTTAATTAGACATGCGATTGCAATGATCAAAGCATTCGCATTTTTCGTTCCTATTCCTGCACCGGATTTCTGGCTCTGTCCACGGCACGTTTTTTTTTTTTTTTTTTTTTTTTTTTGTCTTTTTTTTCTTTCTGCTTTCTTTTGCTTGATATCGGAACTACCGTGTGCTTTGTTGTGCTCGCGGGTGCCGATGCAATGTAGTGTTCTCCGTCTGTGTACCTCACACACACACACACACTCGCTCGCACTCTAGTTCTCTTTGTCTCTGTCTGTCTGTCTCTCTCTCTATTTCTCTCTCTTTCTCTCTGTCTGTCTGTCTCTATCTCTCTCTCTGTCTCTCTCTCAGTCTCTCTCTCTCTCTCTCTCTCTCTCTCTCTCTCTCTGTGTGTGTGTGTGTGTGTGTGTGTGTGTGTGTGTGTGTGTGTGTGTGTGTGTCTCAGTGTCTGTCTGTCTGTCTCTCTCTCTCCCTGTGTGTAAGGCACTGGTACTGATATTACGTGACCCAAGACATTGATCAGGTATGTCTACTTAATTCAATGTAACACATGACATCCTGTTCCCTGTGCTCCGTTTCCGCCTTGGAACCCCCAACAACTTCTCTAGACAGCCATGTTTGCTACGGAAGGCCTGAGGCGTAGAAAGTGACTGAGAATTTGTATTTAAGCAGACACAGAGAGAGAGAGACAGAAGAGGTCAAACAGGCAGACAAGAGCGAACAGCTCTGACCTCCGGCCTGACGGCCGGAGTCTAGTGTATTAACAGTCCACAATAAAGACCATGGCACGTGAACGTCTGTCTGATTATTCCACCGGATCACAACCAGGGCATCGGATGCTTTACAACTGCTCCCAGTGGTGGGTTACACTGTGTCTTTGTTTTTGTCCTTCCTTCTCTGTGTCTGCCTGTCTGTCTCTCGCTGCGCTTTCTCTCCCCATCTCTTTATTTCTTCTGGATCTTCTTTGTTTACCTCAATGCTTGCAGGCTCAGACCTGCCGACTCGCCAGCCACCCCTCCTGCCTGGAGTAACACATTTCCAAAGATTACAGCTTGCCCTCACCCACCTACCCACTAGGTCCACTAATCGTACAGAAGAAAACAAGCAAAAGAAAAAAGAAATAAAAAAAAGAGAGAGAGAGAGAGAGAAACGCTAAGATACAATAGAAGATCAAAAAGCACATACAACCCCCACCCCCACACCACCACCCCCTCCACCAAGATGATGTTTACATCCTCCTCACTTCGGGAAAACAACAACAACAACAAAATAATAATAATAACAATGTGATGAGAGCTACACACTGAAACCCTTACAAGGTGCTGACCATTCCTTCCTAAACCATCAAAATTAGGCATTACGAATTTCTACTCTGAATCTAACACGGTAGACACTGAACTGCATATCTTTAATAAATCTGATTACATGATATCGGGTGTAAAAAAAAAAAAAGACCCATATCTGTTATTCCTGTTTTCCAATAAGAAAGAGTTAAGTGAATATAGGCCGAGATTAGCATGGCTTTGCCGTAGAGAAGCAAATATAAAAGTAATCAGAATGTTACTTAAGTGACAGCTGAACCAACAACGGTTACATTGCACATAATCAAAAAGATAATTCGCGTTAAATGTCCAAATGATCCACTGTCACTTTGAGGGAATTGGAAATAAAAAGTTAAGAATATAGGTATGTATATGTGTGTGTGTGTGTGTAGATAGATATACATGCATACATATGTTATATATATATATATATATATATATATATATATATATATATATATATATATATATATATATATATATTTAATATATATATATATATATATATATATATATATATATACATATATGTATTTATGTATGTATGTATATATATATGTATATATATATATATATATATATATATATATATATATATATATATTTATTTATTTATATATATACACATGCATGCACACACACACACACACACACACACACACACACACACACACACACACACTATATATATATATATATATATATATATATATATATATATATATATATATATATATATATATATATATATATATATATATATATATATATATATATATATATATATATATACATATATATGTATATATATGTATATATATGCATATATATTATGCATATATATATATATATATATATATATATATATATATATATATATATATATATATATATATATATATATATATATAAATGTATATGTACAAAATAGTAAACCTTTTTATTGTCCCTTCACTAAAGACGTTATCCATAGACACACCGCAGAATCATTTAATTGTTTCAGAAACTGAAAGAGAGAAATGTTGATGAAAATAATACTTTCAGGTCATTTATGTAGCCACTTCGATCGATCAAATATGAAAAAAAGATGATCAGAAAAAAAAAAGATTTTTCTCCATGCAGTCGTCATCCACTGACAGGTCTCTGATCAAAAACTCTTAACTATGTCACTATATATGTAAAAGGCATAGTGACCACCAGGTCGTAACATGTCTGAAAAAAAAACGTATTGTTTCCAAAATGAATGCAAGGAATTTGAACACGACAGGCAAAGCATGCGAAAAAAAAAAGTTAATTAAAAAGTCACAAACATTTACCCAAATACCACAAATAACATAGGAAACTCACTTCAGAACAAACAATCGCGTCCATACCTCAACAAAACACAATTAGAAAAAGGCTCACACTAAACATTTCCAGACCTCAACTAGTGGGAGTGGAAAGAACAATTCATCCAATAAAACACTTGCGGGAGACGAATGCGAATGGGAATTTTGCTATCATTAATTCACCTAAAGACACCAATCCTTGCCTATTCGTTGGAGAATATGACATCATAACGCCAGTCCTCAATTCTGGAAATACAGACGACAGATGTAAACCAACCGATACAATTATTAGAAGCCAAGAACCTGTCCAAGAACAATTTTGAATCAGATATAAGTCATTCTCTGAACCGCGTATATACAAATCACAAACGAAATTCGTAATGCCAGACCAACCTGAATAAATCTATAACATGTAATTACTTCTAAGCCTTTGGCAGTGCCAGTTCTGATACCCGATGGATTAGAATTAACAGAACTCGCCCAATCCAAAAGGCTCTGTATCTAAGGCCCAGTCCTGTTCGCAAATAGTTAATGATCCATCAACTTTTGTCCAAATTCGGCTTCTTGTTCAATAAGCCGATTACTCACAGTGTCATGTTGGCTCTATAGAGAACTCACACGAGCTAATAAATAAAGACACCTGGCTTTCACCGAGGCAAAGCTATGTTCCAATATCTATGGCGGATTGGTATCAGATTGAACCCGCGTAAAACATATTGTATTTTTATTGGTTATTTCCAAAACATCGCTTAAGTTCTTCAGAACGATTATAAACTTCGGAGATTGTTAGATAAAATTTAGTATTATGTATAGAAACTTTAAAAATCAGTAAGAACGGATGGTTATATAAGAAACTGGTAGGGTACAATAATATACCCTAAAAAAAAAAAAAAAAAAAAAAAAAAAAAAAATATATATATATATATATACATATATATATATATATATATATATATATATATATATATATATATATATATATACAGTGTATATATATGTTTACTGAGCTACTTGTATTACAACTACTGTTTGTTAGATATATAAGGTCAACCAGACAGACACAAAAGGGAGAAAAAAGAAGAATAAAAAGGTGTATAGTCAATGTTAGTAATATCACTCATCATACAGAGTCGAACAGAGAGGACACACGTATATTATTTCATGAATTTGTGAAAGGAGATTATCCTCTTTGGCTATTACTGCTACAATAGGCCATACAACAGGTGTCCAAGCGAAACAAAATACTTTTTGTACGTCAAGAGATCAATTGCAATTATATTGGCAATGATCTGGAAGCAAATACTGCCGTATGACGTTAGAAATTATTCTTGTTTGAATACTCTCAGGACAAAATTAAAAGAATATCTCCTTAATTATCAAAATCATCAAGTATTTAGATATATGGCCAAAGGCTGTAATCATTTTTTTTTTATGATATTAATACAGTGTATTATTAATGCATTTTCCAATATATCATTATGCTCTGTAATTAAATGTTGAAAAACGAATTATTGTAATTTATGGAATAATGTGTTTTGCGTTTCAAATTGACTCTCCCTTTCTTCTCCATCAATTGTCATTGGATGCTTATCTATCTATCTATCTATCTATCAATAAATCAATATATCTATCTATCTATATCTATCTATCTATCTATCTATCCATCTATCTATCTACCTATCTATCCATCTATCTATCTAATTATATCTATCTATCTATCAATCTATCTATATCTATCTATCTATCAATCAATATATCTATCTATCTATCAATCTATCTATCTATGGAGAACGTCGTCAACTCCCATAACGGCATTACTCCTCAACACATGTCATGCGCGTATCCAGTTGTTTACGTCATGTTTAGCCTTCTCTTTAATGTGTTTATGGCACTCAGCATTACCGAATGAGTTGCTTGAAGTAGTAGTAGTAGTATCGTATGGTTTACGCCTCAAATATCATGTTATTGCTCAAGTTTGTGTAGGTTTCACCCGCTGTATATATGGTGTTATAGCCCCCTGGGATTGCTGTCATTGGGCAATGCAACACCAGATGACCAGTGTCTCGAGGGGCTTCATTACAGGCAGGACAAGTTGGGGATTCCTGATAACCCCATCGGTGTAGGTTGACTGCAGTTCTGCCGTGCCCTGTCAGCAACCTATTTGCCTGTGTCCACTGCCTTCTGGTGAGGTGGTGGAAGCCAGGCAGTGGTTCGGTGGGGTCAGTTATTAGATCCCCTTTTCGGGGGAGGACTTGTCTCCACTCGTTGCTCCAGGTTTCCTTGATGTCAAAGGTTTCGTTTCTTGTTTTGTAAAAGGTTTTTCTGGATTTTAGTGGCTGTTTGTGGGGCATTTTCTACAACCTGTTTGAGTGGTGTAGGGGATTCTGTGTTTTTCATGCGCATATGTTGTTTTTGTGTTGCCTCTTCTCTGCGGAAGTGGGGGGGCGATATTGCTCATGACTGGTAGCCAAGGTGTTGGGGTCAATTTTGTCTTACCAGTTATTAGTCTCATGCTATTGTTCAGTTTTGTATCTATTTTGTATGTGTGGCTACTTCTTGCCCATACTGGTGCACTGTATTCTGCTGCACTGTAGCAGAGTGCGTGTGCTGTGGTTCTCAGTACATCCTGTGTTGCTCCCCAGGATGTTCCAGAAAGCCTTTGTGTTAGGACTATTCTCTTCTTGACTTTGTGGGCTGTATTTTAGATGTGTTGTTTATAAGTGAAAGCTCTGAAGAGAGTATTTGGGGTGTCTTTCGTGGGGGAGGGTCTCGTTATTCAGCCGTATGTTTAGGGCTTCGTTTGCTTGATGGTTGTTTAGATCAGTGGTTCTCAACCTTTTTGGCCCGCGACCCCCCAGACAATATTGGTAGAGACTCGTGACCCCCGCCTTCCCCCGAAGTGCTTCTGACACACACACACACACACACACACACACACACACACACACACACACACACACACACACACACACACACACACACACACACAGTACATGCCATTCAGTTTATTATTTGTTTGAAATTTATGAGCAGAATTATTTTTACAGCCTTAAAACAAAAGTCGACCATAATACTATTTTTTTTTTAACATCATCTCGCGACCCCCCAAAAGCATCTCGCGACCCCCCGAGGGGTCGCGACCCCTAGGTTGAGAACCACTGGTTTAGATGGAACAGAGTTGTGACGGTTTTGGTGGTGTTCATCATGAGGCACCATTGAGAGAAAAATGTATGGAATGATTTGGGTGTCTCTGCTTAGGATGGCTTCGAGCTCTTCTTTGGTGTTTGACTGGTATGCAATAGCTAGGTCATCTGCATAAGCAAATTTATAGGATTGTGTGTGGGGTAGGTCACTGGAATACAGGTTGAATAAAGTTGGGGCTAAGACTGATCCTTGTGGCACTCCATTTTTAATTTTCTTTGTTTTGCTATGGCCGTTTCCAAGTATTACTTGGAAGTTTCGGATTCCTGTCACCTTGTTCAGAAGTTTAAGGGTTTTCTTGCATTTGATGAAGCGTGCAATTTTGAGCATTAGACCATCACGCCAAACGGTATCATATGCAGCTGTCAAGTCGATTAATACTGCACCTGTTTTCTTTTTTCTTTCATAACCAGATTCAATGTAAGATGTCAGGGCTAGAATCTGTTCTGTAGTGTCTCTTTCAGGCCTGAAACCTGCCTGTTCGACGGGAATGTGGGGTTCTAGTAATGGTGATATGTTGCTTTAAGTAATTAGAGGTATTAATATTAGTTGCTTGAAGTAATATTAAAACCTCTAATTAGGGGTGAGAACGGAGACTCGAGCGGTAAAGGTAACAGAGCCAAAGTCCTCAAAATTACTAAACCTAATCGCTTCTCTGCATATCTGAGGAACCGGGTTTTCCTTTTTATATCGTACACCTGCTGCAACTATGCCATGTGAATCAGAGGACGAGCGTAAGGTGGGACACACTCACATCTTCAAACTTCCCTGCCACGTGTGGAGTGAAATAAGGGGAGCACCTATCCTCTCGTCGTATCTCTTAAATTGATGTTTATATGGATGAACTATCTACAATGCTGAATAGCCATAAAATTGGATGTTATATCAGGGATCAACCTAAATGAATTAATTTACGCGGATGACATTGTTATCTCTTGCTCATTACCTGGATTGCAAGCGCTGTTCAGTGGATGAGCTGATTGCATGACAGATGTCAGGCTCATCCCCGACAATGATAAAACAAAGTGTGTATTGCTTACTAAAGCGCGACTGTATAGAACGCCCATGACAGCGCTCAGGGTGAATAAAATCAGCATATAATTTATTAACGAAATCGTATATCCCAATAATTAGGATAATCGTCACATAGAAAATTTGTATGTGTCAAGCCAATCTTTCGATGCCAATCTTTTTTCCTTATCTTCTTCTTCTTTTTTTATTTTTTTTTTTTCAAATTGCTCACATGATGTTAAGATGCTACTATTTATTCATTATTATTATTATTTTTTTTTTTTTTTTTTGTATATCTTTCCACTGTTTACCGTTTGTGTTGAATTTTACAATTTCCTTCCTAAAAAGACTACGTGAATGTTAATAATAGCAGAAGACGCTATGTAAAGACAACCGTGGCAGCATTTCCTATGCGTGTGTCCTTGGCATTGCAACTTTTGGGGAGCTACGCCGTAAGGATGTTGCTTGCTTGCTGTTGAGATTTAGTAGTCATCTGCAAACAATTGTCAAATATTCCAAATGGAGACCAATCATGTACTTATTTAAAATAATTTTGACTTTTTAGTCACTTACTTATTTATATTCTTTTAGACTTTTTTTTAATTTCACTTATGTGTAAAATTTTATAAGTGTATTATCTTATACGAAATAAAGATTATTATTTTATTATTATTATTATTATTATTATTATTATTGTTATTATTATTATTATCATTATTATAATTATATATATATATATATATATATATATATATATATATATATATATATATATATATGTATATGTATGTATTTATGTGTGTGTGTGTGTTTTCTCACTCTCTCCCTCCTTCCTTCTCTCTTTCACACTCTCCTAAATATCTTCCGTATATTCCGTTGCCAAGTGAGCGTCACTCCTTCTCTCTTCCTTGTATTGTCGGTCGTAAGACGCAGTTGATAAGTCGTTTGCAAAGCTATCTGCGAATTTTTCAGTGCTCCTTTTACGACCAACTTCAGAGCTCGTTAAGGACAACTCGTACAGCATAGATCACTCTGGTTTTCTATCCTCAATAAATCCTGTGGATTGTTAGCGTCGCATGCTTACGCCCTTCGGAGCATCAGTGTATGGTCAGCGCAGTCTAACCTTCAAGGTGCTAGGGGGTAAAGGGGTCTCTCTCTCTCTCGCTCGGTTTCGCTCTCTCTCTCTCTCTCTCACTCGCTCGGTTTCTCTCTCTCTCTCTATCGCTCGCTCGGTGTCTCTCTCTCTCTATCAATCTATCTCGCTCTCGCTCGCTGTTTCTCTCTCTCTCTTTCTCTCCTTCTCACTCTCTCTATCACACTCACTCACCAATCTCTCTCTCTCTCTCTCTCGCTCGCTCTGTTTCTCTCCTTCTCACTCTCTCTCACACACTCACTCAATCTCTCTCTCTTACTCTCTCTCACTCTCGCTCGCTCGGTCTCTCTCTCTCTCTCTCTCTCTCTCTCTCTGTCTGTCTCTTGGTCGCTCGCTCGCTCGGTTTCTCTGTCTCTCTTTCTCTCCTTCTCACTCTCTCTCTCTCACTCACTCTCAATCTCTATCTCTCTCTCTCTCTCTCTCTCTCGCTCTGTTTCTCTCTGTGATGGGTGTCTTAGTCTGTTGTAACTAATAACCCACCAGGTTTATTCCATAATGCAGATAGTCTGCCGTTATGGTACACGATAGATATATTCACTACAGCACAATGATCACAGTAATAAACAATATCACAACACGTATAGCAGGCGGAGAAATCAGGCGTCAGCGGTAGCGTAGTCGATTCTCGGTCTAACTGTATGTTCCAGATATCCTGCTTATATGGAAGGGGTTCGCATCCGCCGTCCCTAATGGTGGTTATGCAGGAAGGTAGTCTGGAATGTAGGAGGCGTGACAGTCGAGGGTATTAAGCTCTTTTTGAGGGTCTAGGTACGTGGGAGGGCAACTATGTGTGAATTACCTCTCAGTCAAAGTTGACCTAACCTGACCCAGCGATTGCCTCGCTAGTTAGAGCTAGATTTTCATAGGGTATTTGATTTTGCTTTATATCTGTACTTAAAATGATATACAAGCATTATATACAATCCTCATACTTTTCCTCTCTTTTTCTCCTTCTCTCTCACACACTCACTCACACAATCTCTCTCTCTCTCTCAATTTCTTTCTTCCTCACCACTTCCTCATGTGAAAAGAAGCGGGCGGCCCTGCGGACCTGTAAGAAAGGTTACATGTAAGACATGTAAACACAAATGTGCTAAAACGCAATAATATTTAAATCGTAATGTTAAGCCAAACTATGAAGTGGTCAACTTAACCTGTTGGTCTCTACTGTGATAGTTTATCAGGGCGCAATCGAAGGGTTGCTTAGGAGTTGAGGATACCCTTCAGTAGTCATCTATTTACCCCTGGGGAAGCTGTGAACCCATACTTCCGAGGGACATTCTCCTTCAGCTTCCACATGAACCCCGAGTTACCTGGGACGTTCCGCTGCGATCGGTGCAGGGCGACCTGCGACAGTGATCCAGCTGATCCCACTCACTGGCACTATGATCGCCGGTGCTCTCGTCACACACACACACACACACACACACACACACACACACACACACACACACACACACATATATATATATATAAAGACACGGAAACTGCGGTTGAGGTTGTGAAGCCAAAAGCTCGTTTAGCAAGTATGTCATACCGCCCGTCCGCAATGGGTCAGAAGCTCGAGAAGAAATTAATCTTCGAGTTACAATAAACATTATATGTACAGTTGACCAAGTATGAAATGAGGACACTAATATCGTCCAGTCTGGGTTGAACAGTTGGTAAGTGTAAGTGAATGGATATCATTCAGTATTATATATGTACTTTAATATTTATTTATATGTTAGGTGTATACTGATTGCAATTTTTCTTCATATGACCATGCAGCTATTATAGGCGAAGTATTAAAAATATACTAGAACATATTTATGATATTAGAGTTGTCAGAATTCTTTCTTTAAAAAAGGTATGCTACATACAGTGATATAGGTTGGTGATTTAAAAATCCTCTTATACGTTTTCATTCAGAAAGCTGTTTTTTAATTGTTCAATGTAAATGCAAACAAACTAAAAGAGTAGGAGTTTAAAAATCTTGGCAGTTCTCGACAAGTAAGTGAACTAGAAAATGTCGCTGTAGACAACCCTGTAAACACTCTCTAAATGAGCCATTTGCTGTTTTGTTCATTGCATAAAATGGCAGAGAAAACAGCCTTTATTTGCCACGATTAGCTTGGTTTATCTATTTATCACACCACGAAAACATTTACAACTGGTTCGTGACATTTGTGCATTCCAGACCCGGTCCATCTCTGGCGCTAATGTGGTTGGGAAATTCGGGTAAAGCCACAACTAGCAATGTGAGTAGACCGCCATTTTGCCAACTGAAAGTAACACACACACACACACTAAAGGTAGATGAAATCATATTGCTTTTTAGTATGTGATCAGGAGTAAAATTTAACGTTATTTTGTGATAAACATAATATTTTAGTGGACATGGCCATCTAAATCATTTCTCCGATTGAATTAAGCAACAGTAACATATAAATTCTTTCATTTTCCCACAACTCGAAATTGACTGCAAATTCCAGCAAGCTTTGCGATTCAGTTGTATTGTATCTCCCTACAGAGCTTGTTTTAAATATGTGAAATTGTAATTCAAATATCTAATAGGTTATCATAAGACCTAGCAGTCGCGAGGCCATTATAGTTCATCTTAATAACGATTTATTTTTTGTCTGTAACAAATTTTATTTAATTTTTAAAGATTTTTTTCTTGAATACCCAGACGGAGAATGGAAACCCATACCTGAACATGTGAATAGCTGAAACCTGAATGGATATATAAACTACGGCCGCATCACCAGTGTATTAGTGGTCCCGATGGATTTCTCTCGATTCCTGCAATTAGAAAAAAAAAAATCGCAGAAACCCCCTATATACCCCACGCACTGTGGGCCCCGAGGGTAGGGTAGGGCATGAATTATAACATGAAATATGTGTGGTAAAATATGAAGGAAACTAGTATGCACGAAATAGACGTGGGTTGTTTGCTAATCATCCGCTGCTATTCCATTTGAACCCCCCCCCCTCCCCCTTCCGCCCGTGACACATCCCTCTGGAACACAAACAATAACACGTGTCCATGGCAGGGTTGAGTTCTCAGGAATTAGCGTATACCGGCTACTCCTCCTGAGTATTTTGAAAAATCGAAACCTAACCTAACTGTACCCCCCCCCCCAAAAAAAAAAAAAAAAAAATATATATATATATATATAAATAAATAAATAATAATAATAATAAAATATAATAAAGCTGAGCTATTTATCAGTGGCTCTCAACCTGGCGGAGAAAGGTGTGGAAGTTGTCCAACTATTTGTAATTTTCTTAATAAGCGAGTCACCCAGGTATAGAAATTTTGTGTGTAGGGGGGGAGGGGGGCGGTGTGCGTGCGTGCTCGCAAAATAACAATTCAATTGATTGATCTGAGAGGGAGTCGTTAAGGCAAGGACTATTACTAGGGGCGTTATGGTAAAAAGATTAAGAACCGATGTTGTATATTCAGTCGTATTCTAAGTTCCTAGCGCCGAGTACATGTCATGAACATGCCGCGATTCGTATTCTAGAAGCGCGTGTTCGTTTCAAAATCGTGGCTAAAGCGTGGAAAGTATTGGAACAATCGTGGAAACTCAATGACAAAGGGGGTAGGCTTACCACGATAGTTACACGGGCGAAAAAAAATCATATTTTTACTGTACTTTTTCTTACCAATACTTCATATGAGCATACTACGTTTGGAAAGTAATATCTATATTGGATATATTAGGCATCATTGTCCTAGACTTGGATTACAAACCCTTTTAGGAAAGCATAGATTCTCTGCTGATTTTGAGTTTGTTTACCTTTTGGCGGACTTTTCGAAGGAGAGTGATGTTAAATGAATGGTAAAAGTAGTCAGGAACGTAAAATTAAAGTATATAATTATATGAAATATGTATACATTAAATCTATATGTTTGATATATTAAAGATACGCATATATGTACAGTATATACACACATCAAATAAGGAAGATTTATACTTAAACACACGATCCCTTTCATCCTGTTTGTTTTGATGGAGAGTAGACTGAATTACCAACGGCGCGTTCGTGGAATGGTTTTCAATTCTTTAACTAGGAACAAGTACAACGACTGATTCATACCAAAATTTAATTATCCTATGATAGTGCTACCTATGATTGTAGTTTCTCTTATGAATTTGTCGTTTGGACAGTGTCATTCATCCGAAACATGTTAACTTTGGAACAGTTGGTAAACCTGAAGCAGCTGACGCAGACGTGCCACGCTTCTGCGTCCTAGAATACCGCCTTCGTGACACGACATTGACACAACATGAACGTGACATGGCCACGACACGCAGAATATGTTATAGAATACGGCCGAATCATTATTCCACAAGCAAAGGGTAACTATTACCATAACATTATGGTACTAACAACATTCATATTAATATACTGAATAATAGCTATAATGGCTAAAACATGCAAGATCTTACGTCTAACTAATGTTCTTTGAGGCCTTTTCTTTATCCAACGACCAAGCAGGCAGTGCAACCGCCACCGCTGAGAGTATTTGCGAATGTATAAAAAATATTTAGGGGTTTCGGAGCCATCCAAATGTATATGGGAAAAAAATTCTTGCATCTGTCAGTTGTTTACATATTGGGGAAGGTTGCCGGAAGTTTAGTACCTCGTGCCTTTAGTGTCTTGTTATTTTCGTTATACATGAATAGATAACAATATGTCTCTTATGTATTTAGTTTACCTTTCAAATTAACTTTTAAGTTGCTGCTCTGAGTATTGTCAATACGTCTCTCCATAGAATTTTATGCACCAACTCTACATTCAAAAGGTAATTGCAGACGGGAATTTTGAAATTTGGCATGGGTTGTATCATGCAACCAACTACATTTTACACAATTGTAGTTTCACATAATTTTACCACTCAAATCCCATGGTAATACTTACGATATTAGATACTACTTCCCAAGAAACTTGTTTAATGAAATACAAAACAGAGGGACAACTATAGTTCAAAAAAACAGTAGGCCTACAACACTTGCTCTATGATTTATACTTTTTTTTAACATTTCCTTTCACCAAAGGAATATCTTCAGCCTTATCCTTCTTGGTATCTGAGTAAATATCTTTTCACACTTTTGGGCAAAGACATATTAATTAAAAGCAACACAGCTCGACCACTTAGTCCTATATTTAACTTTATGTCTGTGGATCGTGGAAGACATGTTGCTAGAGATGGTTCCTGCGTTTATCTGCCACATATAGGAATTAAAATGCAGTGGGTACACCGGTTTATGTAGTATTACGCAGAAATACGAAATATTACATGTCTTATCTCCCCTGAGAGAAAAATCACCCTGCTAACATTCCTTTCTGTTTTGTAATATGAAAAAAAATAGTTTGTGTGACAAATTTTATCTGTCTATATATATATATATATATATATATATATATATATATATATATATATATATATATATATATATATATATATATATATATATATTATTACTTTTTTTTTATATATATGTATATATATATATTTT
>BOPN01003852.1:80967-83467 GCA_017312705.2 Penaeus japonicus | reverse complement strand
ATATATATTATATATATACTAAGCTACTTGTATTACAACTACTGTTAATTAGATATATAGGGTCAACCAAACAAACTCAAACGGGAGAAAATAGAATAAAAATAAAAAGGTGCATAGTCAATGTTAGGAATATCACTCATCATACAGAGTCGACCAGAGATGACACATGCATATTATTTCATGAATTTGTGAAAGGAGATTATCCTCTTTGGCTATTACTGCTACAATAGGCCATACAACAGGTGTCCAAGCGAAACAAAATACTTTTTGTACGTCAAGAGATCAATTGCAATTATATTGACAATGATCTGGAAGCAAATACTGCCTCATGACATTAGAAATTATTCTTGTTTGAATACTCTCAGGACAAAATTAAAAGAATATCTCCTTAATTATCAAAATCATCAAGTATTTAGATATATGGCCAAAGGCTGTAATCAGTTTTTTTTTATGATATTAATACAGTGTATTATTAATGCATTTTCCAATATATCATTATGCTCTGTAATTAAATGTTGAAAAACGAATTATTGTAATTTATGGAATAATGTGTTTTGCGTTTCAAATTGACTCTCCCTTTCTTCTCCATCAATTGTCGTTGGATGTTTATCTATCTATCTATCTATCTATCAATAAATCAATATATCTATCTATCTATATCTATCTATCTATCTATCCATCTATCTATCTATCTACCTATCTATCCATATATCTATCTAATTATATCTATCTATCTATCAATCTATCTATATCTATCTATCAATCAATCTATCTATCTATCAATCTATCTATCTATGGAGAACGTCGTCAACTCCCATAACGGCATTACTCCTCAACGCATGTCATGCGCGTATCCAGTTGTTTACGTCATGTTTAGCCTTCTCTTTAATGTGTTTATGGCACTCAGCATTACCGAATGAGTTGCTTGAAGTAGTAGTAGTAGTATCGTATGGTTTACGCCTCAAATATCATGTTATTGCTCAAGTTTGTGTAGGTTTCACCCGCTGTATATATGGTGTTATAGCCCCCTGGGATTGCTGCCATTGGGCAATGCAACACCAGATGACCAGTGTCTCGAGGGGCTTCATTACAGGCAGGACAAGTTGGGGATTCCTGATAACCCCATCGGTGTAGGTTGACTGCAGTTCTGCCGTGCCCTGTCAGCAACCTATTTGCCTGTGTCCACTGCCTTCTGGTGAGGTGGTGGAAGCCAGGCAGTGGTTCGGTGGGGTCAGTTATTAGATCCCCTTTTCGAGGGAGGACTTGTCTCCACTCGTTGCTCCAGGTTTCCTTGATGTCAAAGGTTTCGTTTCTTGTTTTGTAAAAAGGTTTTCTGGATTTTAGTGGCTGTTTGTGGGGCATTTTCTACAACCTGTTTGAGTGATGTAGGGGATTCTGTGTTTTTCATGCGCATATGTTGTTTTTGTGTTGCCTCTTCTCTGCGGAAGTGGGGGGGGGGGGCGATATTGCTCATGACTGGTAGCCCATGCTATTGTTCAGTTTTGTATCTATTTTGTATGTGTGGCTACTTCTTGCCCATACTGGTGCACTGTATTCTGCTGCACTGTAGCAGAGTGCGTGTGCTGTGGTTCTCAGTATATCCTGTGTTGCTCCCCAGGATGTTCCAGAAAGCTTTTGTGGCCTGTATTTTCGATGTGTTGTTTGTAAGTGAGAGCTCCGTCGAGAGTAACTCCTAGGTATTTGGGGTGTTTTTCGTGGGGGAGGGTCTCGTTATTCAGCCGTATGTTTAGGGGTTCGTTTGCTTGATGGTTGTTTAGGTGGAACAATGTTGTGACGGTTTTGGTGGTGTTCATCATGAGGTACCATTGAGAGAAAAATGTATGGATGGTTTGGGTGTCTCTGCTTAGGATGGCTTAGAGCTCTTCTTTAGTGTTTGACTGGTATGCAATGGCTGTCATCTGCATAAGCAAATTTATAGGATTGTGTGTGGGGTAGGTCACTGGAATACAGGTTGAATAAAGTTGGGGCTAAGACAGATCCTTGTGGCACTCCATTTTTAATTTTCTTTGTTTTGCTATGGTTGTTTCCAAGTATTACTTGGAAGTTTTGGATTCCTGTCATCTTATTCAGAAGTTTAAGGGTTTTCTTGCATTTGATGATGCGTGCAATTTTGAGCATTAGACCATCATGCCAAACGGTATCATATGCAGCTGTCAAGTCGATGAATACTGCACCAGTTTTCTTTATTCTTTCATAACCAGATTCAATATAAGATGTCAGGGCTAGAATCTGTTCTGTAGTGTCTCTTTCAGGCCTGAAACCTGCCTGTTCGAGGGGAATGTGGGGTTCTAGTAATGGTGATATGTTGCTTGAAGTAATTAGAGGTATTAATATTAGTTGCTTGAAGTAATATTAATACCTCTAAGTAAAGGTGAGAACGGAGACTCGAGCAGTAAAGTTAACTTCCGGCCAAAGTCCTCAAAATTACTATACTTAATCGCTTCTCTGCATATCTGAGGAACCGGGTTTTCCTATTTAT
>BOPN01003852.1:68467-70967 GCA_017312705.2 Penaeus japonicus | reverse complement strand
TATATATATATATATATATGTATAAATGTATATAAATGTATATATATGTATATATATGTATATATATATATATATATATATATATATAGATATATATATATATATATATATATATATATATATATATACATATATATATGTATATATATGTATATATATAAATATATATATATATATATATATATATATATATATATATATATATGTATATATATATATATATATATATATATATATATATATGTATATATATATATGTATATATATATATATATATACATATATATGTAAATATATGTATATATATAAATATATATATATATATATATATATATATATGCATATATAAATAAAATTCTGTGTTTATATACTTCGGTGCTTGTGTTGGTGTGTGTGTCTCAATGCAATTTAGACATTCACTATATGTGATATTCGTGTTTCTTTCTGCCAGTTCTAACATTCTATACGATCTTTTTCTTGCCCAGTATCACCTCAGGCGAGGTACTTCCCGCCCCGAAAAAGAGAGAAGGTTCACCAGTTCTTTTACATTTGCAAGTCTGATTTCTACATTTGGAACTCAAGGGGAAAAAGGCCAAACACACGTGTTCCCACTGGTGGGCCGAACGCGACGTTTACGCAATGTAATTGAAATAAAAAAAGAAAAAAAATACATATAAATCTGAATATATGTATATATATATATATATATATATATATATATATATATATATATATATATATATATATATATATATATATACAATATATATATATATATATGTATATATATATATATATATTATATATATATATATATATATATATATATATATATATATATATTATATATATATATATATATAATGTCATGTTTTCATTCTTTAAGAATATTCCTATTTTTATAATCTTTAAAGATCAAGTAATTACATCTTGACTATACCATAACGGTTAATAGAAATTAATGTTTTCTTAATCTAATAAATATTTTAAAATCAGGTCTGTAAGTGCTACCATATCTGTGGTTAAAAATACAGAATAATATAATCCAGCCATAGGTATTAGCCATTTATCAATGGAGTATTGTCGATAGTTAAATGTTTTCCATCGGTCCTTATTATTCTTGAAATTCCCTTTATATATATCTGGTTTCATGTTACACTTGAGTCCCTTGAATGTTTGTTCAGGTGTCTTATGATGAAATATCTTATCTTTTTTCATAATTTTTTTACTAGTTGGTAGATTCTCTTTCTCATATGATATAAGTCTACTCATTTCTATTCGCTTGTTGCGTTTGAGCTTTTTAGGTAATTGTTCAAGTGTCTTTGTTTCTTTTTTTCTAGATTGTAATGAAGAGACACAAGCATTCGAGAGTTCCTTTGATTCATTTTTTCTCGATTCATCTATTTCCATTACTTCGATAATTTTTTTGGGTAGAGTCTCGATACTGTATTTATTGTCTTTTGCTTCGGGTATAAATGCTTGACATGTGGGTGTTACAATATTACTTACCGAAGAGATTGGTGAAAAGGGAGGAGAAGAAGTATGTCTAGAAGACAATAACGTAATTGAAGTTTCAGAAACATCCGTGGAATCACCGTTATTCGTAGCTTGAACTTTTGTTATATCATTAATGAAAGGTTCTTCCCTTAAGTAGGGCCAGCCAGCTTGTTTAATGTGATTTTTAAGAGTATATTTGATAACAGATACGGGATAACCCATAGCTATTACATTTTTGACAATATCCAATTCCATCAATATTCCCATGTCTTGATCTGATATATTGTTCACTGCTTCTACGGGAAATTGTATTGTTTTTTGTCTTTGAACATTATCAATAAATTGTTTACCTTTCTTTAAAAGAAGATAGTGGCATTGTGGAAACCACTTGGCATGTTCAATCCATGGTATATCCTCACTCTTCCAGTTACGAAGACAACCGCCACAGTAAAAACAACGAACATGGTCACTTATATTACGACTAAGAAATCCAGCTTCGGCAAGATCTTGTGGTTTTTTAATGACATATTCAGGCCAATTATTAAAAGATTTCAATCTACGAGATGTTGCCGTGTAAGACCGGATAATCGGAATACTCTTTAAAGGGTCAATATTTTCTCCTTCGGTTTTGAGTAAAAAATCTGGATCAAAGACATAATTTTCTCTAAGAGTGGGACAGTGACGATATTTATTATCATGTATTTCTTTTGGTATATCACCCTCGTTGAAATTACTCATTACTTCATAACAGAACGCACATGCGATGGTGTCTCCCGTCCTTAAGTGATGACAATGGCTATATTATATCCGTTAATGTTGAATCACTAGCTTTAAATTCCATTATTTTCATATGCCCTCATCGTTGAGTATCAATTTTATATCAGGAAATAATTCAGATTTATGTTAAATCTTATTTTATTTATCTATATCATCTTATGATATTACCTAGATATAATATTATAAAGCAGCTTGTTATCCTTGGTTAAAATATATATATATATAT
>BOPN01003852.1:60967-63467 GCA_017312705.2 Penaeus japonicus | reverse complement strand
GACACCATCGTCATGGACGCTCTAGTAAAAGAAAAAAAAAAAGAAAAAGAAAAGTTGACAATTTCATAAATACGGTCATGACCTCCCGAATTGCCTCCTCCATCTCCAATATGATAGGGGAGAGTATCTTTGATACAAACACCCTCATCCACCACTGCACAACCATGTATTGGGGCCGTGCTTTGCTGTGTTGGATCCCCTGTCACCAGCCCTTGGCTTCTGGATTCTGTTTTTACGACAGCAGGTTCCGAACGAATTAACGACTGCATCCGTGGTTGCCGTTGGCCAAACATTGCGTAAAAGGGCGGCCGCCAATCACGACGGTGGCCCCCCCAGACCCTGGCTCCTACAGACATTCACGCCCTCTGCACCTCAGGACCGAGATTTTACACCACAGATCCTATATCGCGCTACAAATTCCTCGTCGATTTGGGCACCCTTCACTCTATCATCCTGCAACCTCGACCGACAGGAGCCGTCCTTTTGGCTCCTCCAACATCAAGCTTGTCGCTTCCTACAGCATATGCACCATACCCATTCAAGAAGCCAACCGTCATTCTCGTGGGACTTCATTATCGAAGACGTCAAGGTACCACTCCTGGGGGTAGACTTCCTCAGTCACAATGGTCTCCTCGTCGACGTTGCCAAGTACAAGCTCCTCGACATGACCATTTTCCAGACGAACCTCATCATTTGTCCTCAACTGGGGTACACCGATGACTGACCCGTTAGAACAGACATCGACAATGGCTTTCTCCATCAAAGGCTTCCCGAAGTCTTCCAACCTGAACTCCGTCAGCAACTTGGCCATATAAAAATTACAGGATCCCTGATGCAATCCAATTTCATGCACCTCTCACCAAACAAGCCTTTGTTGAAATGGAGAGCATGGGTCTCTGCCCTTGGGCATCGACTTTGCACCTCGTCAAGAAACCAAATGGGACTGGAGACTTTGTGGTGAGTACCTACACCTGAGCTGCATCACCAAAACTAACCACTATCTGTTACTAAATTAATCGAAAAAGTCTTCTTTAAGGTTGACCTCCGGGAAGATTACTCCCAAGACCCTGTGTATCCAAAAGATGCCCTTTGGGACATATCATCTCTTCTACCTTGGTAACCTTTCAATACCAATGGACAGCATCCTTAGCAGCCTTCCCTACTGTGCACATATGGAATGTACTGCAACTCCTCTGGGACAACAAACTGGTCATGTGGAACAACATATTTCTAAGCACCACTGTGGAATTCCTCGCCCCCTTGCCTCCAAGTGGAGGCAGTTAAGAACTTTTACCTTCAGGAATTTGTTGATATGGTCAGCTACTACCACCGCTTCCTCCCCGCCCCTCCATCACCAGCACAATGGAACTCCTCTACAATACCAGAAGCAAAATCAGCCGCCACACCAAATCTGGAATTTAAACAGCCTGTGCTCCGGTTTGGCCACTTCCATGTTGAGATCGTCAGCCGTCTACCACCGTCGGACGGCGCTCAGTACCTGTTCACTGCCACCAAAATCTCCAGATGCTGGCCCAAAGAAATCCCCATGAAACTAGCCACTACCTAGGCCTGTACCGAGGCCCTTCGGCATAGATGGATGAGCTGTTTCTGTGTCTCAGATGATATCACCTCCAATCGGTGTCCTGCCTTCATCTCTCAGCTTTGGATGTCCTTGGGACCACTACATACAATCCAGCAGCCAACAGGATGGTCAAGCCCATTACAAGCTTGAGGCAGCCCTAATGTCCTACCGCACTGGATCTGACTGGAAAGTTCAACACCCGAGGAAGGACTCTCGCCGAAATGGTTTACGGCGAGGCCCTCTCTAACCCAGGCGAGTTTTATCCCGCCTCCCACGACCCTTCTGGCGGCAACAGCCTAGCCATACTCAGACGCACCGTAAGTAAATACTTTTCTGACACCTAAACATCCACAACACCTGCCAAAGACACTCCATTCCCACTAATATGTCATTGCAAGGAACGACACTTACAGGACCCCTCTCACTCGCCTTTACAGGGGCTCTTATTCCGTCCTTGAGAGTAAAACCAAGGCTTATCGCCTTACCATGAGCGGCCGCAGCGATTGGATCTCAATCGATCTGTCACGGTTGGCTCAATTGGGAAGGCTAGTGCCGGTCAACTAAACATCATAAATCCATGGGATATTTCATCAGGTTTCATTTAATATTTCTCGAGCTCATATTAACCAAGTATTTTTCCTGCAAATATTTGAAACGGACTCATTTGTGGTAGCGCGTGGTCCGACTTAAGCATGAGGCAAGTGGCCAAGAGGGAATCTAATAATTGGAGTATTAAGCTGACAATAATTCAAGCAGAATTATAACCCTATTTATGTTCTACACTCTCGAATTCATTATCTGCCGTAAGCACAAGTTCAGACAAATAATTATAGTCTCCAAGTAGGCGTGTGTGCGTGTGTATGTGTGTGTGTGTGTGTATCTGTACGTGTGTGTGTGGGTGTGTATGTGTGTGGTGTG
>BOPN01003852.1:50967-53467 GCA_017312705.2 Penaeus japonicus | reverse complement strand
TTATTGCCTTTATTGTAGGATATTTCCTTCCTCTCTTCTTTGCCTTGTCTTGAGATTCGCCCGATGGCAGAATAAGCAAACTGTTGCTGTATGGATCTGACGAAGCATAATCGTGTCCGGGGAAAGGAAAATTTTTCTTCAAGGTTGACGAACCAGGGACTAACTATTTGTACAGAACAAAAATCTGGTGAGTGAAATTACTAAATATACTTGCAAAAAGGGGGACAACATATATGTAAAATGACGATATTCATTTCTTGTAAATATGAAAAACAGGAAGAACGATAAATCAGACAGTATCATAACACGTAAAATAAACTAATGAAGAAAAATTAGAGGAAATAGGTCACTCACTGCTCACCAATCCGATATCTAATACAAGCAAAGACCACAATAGTGATACGGACAAATAGATAGATAGATACACAGATAAACAGATAGGCAAAGAGGGGGATAAGGGAAAGCCAAAATAAAGAAAGAAGGGAAGTAGACGAAAACTAACATCAAAAACCTGTTTCTGAAAATGCCAGTCTTCTGTAGACACAGAAATCCCTAGCGAGCCAACACACAATACCCGACGTTCCCGCCACTTGAATAATGCATTTAAGTCGTTTATACCAGGCGGTAATACAGAGATGAGGGCAGCATCCAAGCGCATCCTATCCCGGGAGAGAGTGAGACATATTCTCAGGTGGAGGCAGGAAACCTTGACATATAACAGGTACGAAGCTTCCTCCTATTACCGAGTTTCAGAGACGGATGGCAGTGTAAATACAGGGATACAAGGACGGTAGGTTTGGCTCACTCACGCTGTAGTCAGGGATGCTTTGTTTCTGATATTGCAAACAGGACATTGTTAGCAGGGCGGGATTATGAAATCGGAGGGGGGTGGAGGGGGGAGGGGATAAGCGGGTCCTCGGATACAAGGGGAACAGCAAAGTGTCTTCGAGGTCTAATACATTGTTGCAAAAGAAATCAGAGGAGATTCCCTGCGGAGAGTTTATGTTTTTAAAGGTAGAGAAATATGAAAAGATAGAGGAAAACGAATAAATTGCACCGAAGAGGGATTGGATTGCGTCCGCCGGTCCGTTAAATTCGCGAAAACGGAACAGAAACAGACTTCTGCAGAGAGATGGCCGCGTTTGGGGAAGGATATGAAAAAAAAGAAAAAGAAAAAAAAAAAAAGATTCATCACCCACTCGCTACGAAATGCACGGAAAGCTGAGTTGAAGATAATGAAAATATTGATAAAGTAATCTCTTAGGCGTAAATATAACACCGACATACAAACATGACAGTAAATCCAGTTTGTGGCGAATAAAGACAAAGGTCTACAAAGTCTAGATAAAACAATTACGAGGAACAATCTACTTAACTTTCATGATGCGGCGATCGTCGATGCCTGTTGATACGTGAAAGAGTCATTGTCATCCTCCCTTTGACCTTTCTTTGTATTCCTTTGTGGGGAAAATCTTTCCTGTTTACGACATCTTACTGCAACATTTCATCTGTTCCTAAAGAATAAGATCGCGACTTCCTCACAGATTCCAATGGGACAGAAAATATGGCGGTCATAAATAGCAGTATTTTCCAAAGGATCCGAATACGGTCACCCAAGCGTAGACAGCTGGCACTGTGACAATCATTTTTTTCTCTCGAACTTAACGACTTTATGTCTCTCGCCGGACGAAGAGACCGCGTGGCGACAAATGTGAGATTAATTATCCTGTTTATAAAGTCATGACTCTCCGTCTGATTAGGAGCCGACATATATATATAACCTGGTCATATGTCTAACCAGCTGATGACGAATTCTGTGAGCGCGTCCTGTGAAGGATTTCCGTCAGGCATGGGAGAGAGAATGAGAGAGAAGGGGATAGAGAGATAGATAGATAGATAGATAGATAGAGAGAGAGAGAGAGAGAGGGGGGGGGGGAAGGGAAAGAGAGAGAGAGAGAGAGAGGAGAAAGAGAGAAAGAAAGAGAGAGAAATATAAGAGAGAGAGAGAGAGAGAGGAGAAAGAGAGAGAAAGATAAGAGAGAGAGAGAGAGAGAAAGATAAGAGAGAGAGAGAGAGAGAGGGAGGGGGGGAGGGAAAGAGAGAGAGAGAAAAAAAGAGAGAGAGAGAGAAAGAAAGAGAGAAAGAAAGATAATAGAGAGAGAGAGAGAGAGAGAAAGAAAGAAAGAGAAAGAGATAAAAAAAGAAACAGAAACAAAAACAGAAACACAGAGGCAGACACAAGAAAAGAAACAACAGTAACACAGATCCCAATAGAGATCGTTCCCCTCATTTGCAACATTGAACGTAGATAAAGCCAAGCCCTGGTAACTAACCCCCTCACACAGTAGCTATCGGCCGCCTCACTCACTCCCGTCATTAAGCGCTGCCTCCATAGTTCCCCCTCTTCTCATTAGTCCTTCTCTTCGGAATTGAGGCGATGCCCTTGATGTTACCCTGACAGCACGGGCGGTAGTTGGAATAAGCTCATTAACATTGTTCT
>BOPN01003852.1:38467-43467 GCA_017312705.2 Penaeus japonicus | reverse complement strand
TGAAGATCGGCTGCCCTCCAGCAAATTCTATTATTTCAAAAACATGAACATTCCTGTATCAAAATATATTAAGAAATTAAATACTTTCAGAAAATCGTGTATGGATTTCGCAATATATATATATATATATATATATATATATATATATATATATATATATATATATATAGAGAGAGAGAGAGAGAGAGAGAGAGAGAGAGAGAGAGAGAGAGAGAGAGAAAGAGATAGAGACAGAGAGAGAGAAACAGAGAGAGAAAAAAAAGCAGAGAGAGAGAAAAAAAACAACAACAGAGAGAGAGAGAGAGAGAGAGAGAGATAGAGCGAGAGAGAAAAAGACAAAGCGAGAGAGAGAGAAAGAAAGAGCAAGTTGAGCCTGTTTTTCGCTTCCATAAAAGAAGCAGTTGCACGAAAGTAAATATTCAGCCCACTTATGCCACAAAACTATCAACATCGTTAGATTCATATTCCTCCGATGAAGAAGAAAATAAAACCAACAAAATATCAATGAACTGAAATTGCATGAGAAGAGGATTTTTCCCCAAAAATTAAAATGGTTCTGCATGAGCTGAGCGTTTATTTGAGCGTATTTTGGGAATCATGATTACATTTGTGTTCGGGAAATGAATACGGGTCTTTTTATCTCAGCTCTCCGCTCCTCTTCATGTGTGTATATATATATATATATATATATATATATATATATATATATATATATATATATATATATATATATATATATACAAATTTTACCTCAGTGATCGTGACTTGATCCCTGGGTCGTCAGAGTATATATATATATATATATATATATATATATATATATATATATATATATATATATATATATATATATATATATATATATATATATATATATATATATATATATATATAGATATTCATAGATATATGTATGTATATTATCATCATCATCATCATCAGCCTGTATCATTCCACTGCAGGACGTAGGCCTCTCTCAATCTTTTCCAGTCATTCCGGTCTTGTGTCCCCTGATTCCAGTTTACGCCTGCGAAATTCGCTATTTCGTCCGGCCATCTAGTCATTGGTCTTGCCCTTGGTCTCTTTGTGTCGTGCATTGCCCATTCTCTTGTTTTCTTTATCCACCTGTTATCGTGTCTCATATATATATGTCCAGCCCACTGCCACTTTTTCTCCTTAATGCTCTTGAGTATATCCTCTACTTTTGTTTGTTGCCTGATCCATGTGGCTCTTTTCTTGTCTCTTAAGCTATTTCCATTCATATACATATATATGCATATATATATATATATATATTTATATATATATATATATATATATATATATGTGTGTGTGTGTGTGTGTGTGTGTGTGTGTGTGTGTGTATGTGTGTGTGTGTGTGTGTGTTTATGTCTGTGTTTACAGATACACATACATACTCACACTTATTTTCTTTCATTCTCCTTCGTGCGTGTCTTTTCTCTCCTCCTTCCTTCCTATTGCGGCAATGAACATCAAGCACGAGTCATGAACGCAGTAATGTTGTTACTGTTGCTTTTATTGCTGATGTTCCTCGCATCTGCAACAATTTCATTTTCATTAACGCCCTTTGGAGTTTCGTTATCGCCAGTAATGTTGCTGTGATCATTTTTAAATTGATATTATTGTTGTTATCATCATTTCTTTTATCGTTGTTATCATTTTTTTGTTGTTATCATCATTATCATAATTGTTATTATCCCTATTATCATTATTATTATTCCTTTTGTCATTATTATTATTATTATTGGTACTACTACTTTGACTATTTTTGTTATTACCATTGTTTTTTTTGTCTTTATCTGCATCATCCTTATCACTATCATCACTATATCATTGTTATTATCTTTATCTATACCATTATCATTATAATCATTGTTATTATTATGATGATTATCATCATCATCATCATCATCATTTTTCATCCTCACTATCACCATCCTCATCTCTGAACGTTTATAGCGGCAAATGTAGAAGAAAGGTATGAATGAGACTGAATATCTAAACACGCAAGAGTTGTATTTGCCGCGGTATTTATCAAAAATACATGTTTCTACAATCAACAACTTTCATCATCATTATCATCATCATGACGATGACTATAATGAAAATGATGACGATGATGATGATTACCATCTTCAATCATATTGTTGCCATGGATATTATTTCATCCCATTCATATTTTTGTTACTATTACAGTTCTAATTCCATGACAATGTAACACTCATAAAAAGTAACAGAATATAAAAAAAAACAAAGGAATACACGTTGAGTAAAACTTGTCACAGTGTTAAGTTCAAATAACATAACATTCAGTTGCGACATATCAATACAAAAAATGGAAAGAAAGAACACTTAAGTAGACTAATAAAACCACTTTATTTTTCAGACCGATGGATACAGTTGAGTTAGTTAATTTAGCTTTACCTTAGTGAGCGAAGGCAGTCCACACTCTACGGGAAATGCGCCCAAGTCCAGCTTAAGATGTTCACTAAAGGTATTAACGTTATTATCAGTATCATTATTATTACGATTAATATCAATATTATCTTTATCATTGTCAAAACCATCATCAAGTCTATTGCCTTTATATACAGGATAAGTGATAAACTATCATTAATTTCCATTTTTTCAATACCATCTAACGATAAACACCTCATTAACTTGCACCAATAATGACACTAAAACAATTGAAAATAAACATATTAAGTATATTTGCAAAGGCGCTTCATATTGGTTTCTTGTAACTATTAAAACTTTCTTTCTATCTTACGGTCTTTACGTAAATGTTAGAGACTCGTCGGTGCAGTAAGAGTAATATTATGCTAATGTTATTAAAACTTCTGATACAAAAGTTCATGATAATGATGATGGTATTGATAATAACGATCAGGATGATAAAGATTATTCTGATAACATTAATGATAATTATGAGAATAGAAATAACAGTAGAATTGATGATAATAATGTTAATAATGATAATAATGATAACAATATGAATATTAATAATAACAACATCATCAATAATAATAATAGTAATAATTATAGTAATAATGATAGTTTCCATTCCCCACATGTATTCATTACAATAATAGCGACTGCGCTATACGGAAAAAATCCATATACACGAGTGGTAAATAAACTCAATAGTAAAAAGCCTGGAAGTGAGCACACAGTGTTCGCCAAGACTATTTACAAAGTGGAGGAATATTTGCAATACACGCAAGGGGTAATCTCCAATTTAATTTGCTTTGTGTGAATACGTATATGTTTACATCTAAAGTTGTCTCTTATTTGTCTGTTTATCATTGATTTCATTCTTAACAGATGTAACAACCGAAACCCTTTAAGCTGCAAATTCAAATTTCCCTCCAATGGTGGTGCTGCCATCTGTAGACGGATGGGAGAAGTACGGAGTCAACATGTGTACCAGCCAGTGATTTTATATTTCAATGTGTGTTTAATGGATTAATACTAGTTTGATAATATTGTCAGCACCCGCAGAAGGCCAGAAACGGTTTTAAATGGAAGAGGTTGATGCTTAAATTATATTTATGGTTTCTTAATCATTGTTATGAAAAGAGTTCAGTTTCCTTGTCATCTTTTGCCAGTAAACATTCGTCAGTAATGGTGCCATTTTTGTTTTTGTTTTTGTCTGAAAATAATGCTAGTGCGTTTGTTAGCCATTTTATATAGTGATACGGAATATTGTTCAGATTGTTTACATGTAACTAACGATTACATAATGTTCTTAGATGTGTTTATGTTGTCTGCAGTTGGACCGTTTCATTTAATAAAGCACAGAAAGAAAACGTGTGTTATTGTCCGGCCTTTTTTTATACCATTGCACTTCCGAGCAACACCAGAAGGCATACTCCCTAACACTAAGTTTGTTATAATAGATATTGTTAATTCTTTCATCATCATCTTTACTATTATTATAGATTATATCATTATCATTATTATTATCCATATCATTATTATTACCATTATTGTGATTATTGTTATCATTATTATTATTATTGTTATTATTACTATTATAATTATCATTATTACTATTATCCTTAGTATTATCAATATTACTATTATTACCATTACCATTATCATTATTATCATTATCATCATCGTTGCTATTCTCATCATCATCATTATTATCATTATTATTATCATTATTATCAATATACTCATTGTGTTTATCTTGATTGTTAATATTATTATTATTATTGTTATTATTAGTAGTAATGTCTTTATAATTATTATAATTATAATCATCAACAATATTATTAGTATCATTATCATTATAATCCTCATCAAGATTATTAGTATCATCATCAATATTATTATTATCATTAGCATCATTATCATTATTATCTTTATCATCATTATCATCATTATTGTTATCATTAAGCTCTTCAAACTTCTTCAGACCGAGAACCTGTATAAACTTTTCCAGCTTGTTCGATCTCGCCAAGAGGTCATCCCTCCACCATTTCTTTGATGGTGTCCACTCTGTGATTTTCTTTGCCAGTCTTCCTTTGAATCATGTTTGCCACCTGCCCTGCCAACTCCCTTTTAACTTCTTCGCTTTGGTGATGATGTTTTTTTTTTTTTTTTCTCTCTCTCTCTCTCTCTCTCTCTCTCTCGCTCTCTCTCTCTCTCCGTCCCTCCCCCCCTTCTCCCTCTCTCTCTCTCTCTCTCTCTCTCTCTCTCTCTCTCTCTCTCTCTCTGTCCCTTTCGCCATAGTTGTAAGAATGACACTATCCATAATCTTTCTTTTGAGACAGAGTGGTATTTACTTGTCTGTCATTGTGTGTCATGGAAGATCAAACCTTTGTTATTCCATAGCTATTCTTCACATCGTTTCGTGTCATTTCATAACCGGGTCATATCAGCTGTCCAAAATAGACGTATTCAACTTCATCTTCAACAAACTCAACATCAACTTTGATTTCGCATCTCTGTTGTCTTCTTGCAATATGTTT
>BOPN01003852.1:30967-33467 GCA_017312705.2 Penaeus japonicus | reverse complement strand
GCCAGGACACACACACACACTTGTTTATATGTGAACTTTGTAAATAAATGTAAATATATGTATATGTATATATATATATATATATATATATATATATGTATATATATATATATATATATATATATATATATATATATATATATATATATATATATATATATGACTATACGTGTACATGTGTGTGTGTGTGTTTGTGCGAATTTGTGTGTATCTATTTGTAAGTGTGCGTACGTACTTACGTATAGGGGGTATATAAAACAAAAATAGAGTGACGAGAAAGAAAGAAGAATAGAAGAGTAATCCTATCACAACGAGAACCCACTTCAAGCAAAAGTAGGTTACCTCCCACGGGTTCTGCCTCGAGGGCGTTGATTTAGCCGATTGCAAGGCCGGGCGGGACAAATGGGCGTGTCGCCAGGAAAGCCCTTTCTGCGCTTAGCACGATGTGGCCGGCGGAGGCGACTCCAGTGCTCTTGGTTTTTACTTTTTTCTTTTTTTCTTTGGAAATAGTACGTGTCTGTTTGTGGTTGTATGTGTGTGCGTTTCTGGTTTTGTGTATATGTAAATGTGTCTGTGTGTGTGTGCGTGTGTGTGTATGTGTGTGTATGCATGTGTATGTATGTATGTATGTATGTACGTCCACGCCCAATAAAAGAAGCTTTTGGGAAGGGCGTAGTTCAGCGACTCCATAAAGGTCGGAACAGAGGAAGGAAGCCAATACTTTCCCTGCAGAATACGAGGAGAGATTTTGTAAACAACAGGAAAAATGCGCTGGACGTCGAAGTAGCGAAAAGGATCGAGACAAAAGGGAACAGGTAGCTGACGGGGAGGCGAAGGGAGCCATACCTGAAGAAGGAAGAGAGAGAGGGAATGGAGGATGACTTTGGGTAAGTGAAATCGGATGGAAAGGATTTAGTACACGAGGATAGAAAAAAGAGAAGAAAAATATATATGTATATATATATATATATATATATAGTGTGTGTGTGTGTGTGTGTGTGTGTGTGTGTGTGTGTGTGTGTGTGCGTGTGTGTGTGTGTGTGTGTGTGTGTGTGTGTGTGTGTGTGTGTGTGTGTGTGTGTGTGTGTGTGTGTGTGTCTGTGTGTGTGTGTGTGTGTGTGTGTGTGTGTGTGTGTCTGTGTGTGTGTGTGTGTGTGTGTGTGTGTATGTGTGTTCATAAATGTTTATATCTACACGAGAACGCATTAGTCTAAAATCATACGCCGAAACGCATGCGCACAGCTACACATAAGAAACATTCAAATGCAATCCACAACGCGACATTTCGAATGATTAATCATGTAGCGACCGATCCAAGAGAGCTTGATGAATTATCCCCGAACAGTCATCAGGGACGAAGGCCCTACTCGAACAGCAACAAGTAGCTGCGAACGCCCAGTTGTGAGGAAATTACCCCTTGCTCTCATTCCTCGCCGGAAAGGCTGGTGAGCAGAGGAATGGCTCTGTCGCTGCCGTCGCTCTTTCTCTCTCGTTTTCGCTCTTGTGCTCTCTCTCTCTCTCTCGCTCTCTCTCTCGCGCTTGTGCTTTCGATCTCGCTTTTTTTTCTCTCTTTCTCTCTTTCTTTCTCTCTCTCTTTCGCTCTCTCTCTCTCTCTCTCTCTCTCTCTCTCTCTCTCTCTCTCTCTCTCTCTCTCTCTCTCTCTCTCTCTCTCTCTCTCTCTCTCTCTCTCTCCCTCTCTCTCTCTCTCTTGTGCTCTCGATCTCGCTATCTCTCTCTCTCTGTCTCTCTTTCTTTCATTCTTTCATTCTTTCAAAACTCAGCACCATATCATTCAGTCTTACTAACAGTTTTACTAGAACTAGTTTCAGTGATCAAATCTATATGGAATTGCTTATTAAGTCAAGGAATATTTATAAGTGAAATATTGCACAAATCACGAATCAGGAAACATCTAGCAATTTCCAGTGAATGTCAATTTTTACAATTCTCACCATGAAAGAAGAATGCTGACTAATCAAAATATCTTTAAATTCAAAATTACTCATAAGTCAAAATTTTAACGATTCAAAATCAGTAGAATCAGCAATTTCCAACATTACTCTATTTGTGGCTTGGTAAGACTTAATTCATTTCTATTTGCCTGTTATTAACCAAAGCCTTTGATGCTTTTACCTGATCAGTTTTCTCAAATACTATATATTAAATGAATGCGAAATTAGATGAATTGCTGCAACAGAAAAACGATCATATTGTGAGCAACGAATAGGGTTTCATATACTGTGGAATGTCAACCAGACTTTATTGCAGACAACATTAACATGTACATTACATCACTATATTTTTTGTATTCAAATCAGTTCTTGTGCATGAACACAATTTGCGTTGGTTTGACGTTGATGATAAGTGTGATTTGAAATAAAATAATTTCATGTTTTGTTAATTTTATGTTTTGTCTCCTCACTTGGTTCCTTCAAAAGAAATCCAAAAAAAATATTCTTATTACAAAAATGAAACTGTCACTATTTAGCATACCATTATT
>BOPN01003851.1:135000-144583 GCA_017312705.2 Penaeus japonicus | reverse complement strand
ACACGCGCACACACACACACACACACACACACACACACACACACACACACACACACACACACACACACACACACACACACACACACAAATGTGTTTGTGTGTTTGTTTGTTTGTTTGCTTTCATTTTAAATTATACATATTACTGTTTTATTACTATTATCATTATAAGTTTTTATTCTGCGTACAGGTAGTTTATTTATGGAGTTTTAAGAATGTTTTCTACTGTTTCCAATCAGGCACTCATATGACCATGTCAGATTTATAAAGGACAGCTCCAGATTATGTCGAAGAACTCTACTGACAGGGAAAAAGGAGTTTGAAGACATGTCAAGTAGTGGGGACATGCATTTGGTAAGTGACAACTAAATCCCTATTAGAATGCTTTTAGAATGGATTTACAAATGTAATAACTAGGGAAGATATAATTGTTTTTTTGTTGTTGTTTTTTTGTTTTTTTTTAACTGTTTTTTTTTTTTTTTCTCTCTCTCTTTCTTTCGTATTCCCTTCCCTCACTACCCAGGGGTGGCATCAGTACCACAACCTCACTGAGAGGGATTTAGACGATGACAATGAGGAGTTCCCGGACGACATTGACTTCGGGGATCCAGCTCTCATTGCCCTACAGGAGGAGGAGGTACAGGAAGAAGAAGAGGACCATATAGAGGTGATTGCGAGGAAGGGCATAGAGCCAGAAGTTATTCAGATTGACTGATCATGTGCTTCACTGGAAGGGAGTTGTACAAAGATTTATCAAAAGGGACCAGAATGAATAAGAGTAACTGTTGTATTTTATATATTTTTTTTTAATTATAAGAAATTGATTGTTATTATTGGTAGTATTGATGCCATGACTGAATTTGAATTTGTCTTTTACTTGTATTACCAAAGTATTGTCTGTTGGTTGTTAAAGAATTCTGCAACTGGTAAAAAAGTATAGAAGAAATGTGCAAATATGCATTGACTGGTTGAAAAGAAGTATTTTAAAACTATTTAAATATAATAAAAAGTTTCATGCAGATATTGATTCAAAAGCAAGGGTTCCTAAATGAGGGGGCACCCCCCTCGTTCTCACACACTCCTCCTATGTTCCACCCGTAACTCAGTATACGTGTTTATAGTAACAAACTATTCTTTTTAATTTAGTAAGGTTCTTGTTCAAACGGGATACATATGTGCACCCCAACCTGTTTTCTATGAAGTGGATTTATGAAACTGCATATCATATTAGTAGTTTACTAGATTAGTTGTATGTTCATTTCAGTCTCATGAGAGTTTCTGAATGTTATATACCATGTTTTCAAATAATTTAGGTCTTGGAACTGTAAGTCCATTTTGCCAGTTTACCAGTTTTTTAACTTTTTTTGCTCCCTCTGAATATAAGGTTTATTTACTTAGTGAAAGGCTTCCTGCTTGTATCATTTGTTTTGTTCGTTGTAATACAAGCAAAAATCTTTTGTTCCTAAATGCTAAGATATAAATACAAATAAAAATATATCATTTCATATGAATACAAAAAAGAGGAGTTGGGGGGTGTACAGGTCTGCAAAAAAGTGGGCATCATGTAAGTTAGCATGGGAACCACTGATCTAGACATATCTAAAGAAAATACTCCGTCCTTCAGCAAGTTAGTGTAATACTCTCCATACCTAGTAACACAGACCAATATGGAACCAGATGTTGCTCAATCACCAAGAACTTTTTTTTTATTATTTTTTATTTTTTTTATTATTCTGACCTCTTCCAGAAAAATCAGTTTGATATTTTAACCTATTGCAGACAGGGGATATAATTGCATGCCCAACCTCCAAGATGGGTTTTATTTCAGAGCCAGGCAACTTCATGCAAAATGCCTTGACTTTTCCCACTCTCCTAATGTCATTCATTGTAAAACTAGAGCCATTTTTGTGTTTTATTATTATTTTTTTTTATTATTATTATTTTTTTACTGTATTGAGAGACTTATATGTGTTATATCACAAGCTCTATCAATGCTGCAGTTGACTAAAATTGTAGTATAGGATCCATATCAGCTCATTATTTTCTTTATACTCATTTTGATAGAAGTATTGCTATTTTATAGAGGGACAAAAAGCAACTTTATTTTTTCATATTCATATACTGTCATGAACGAATACAAAACATATAACCATCCACAATGAAGATAACATGAAGAGTTAGGGAAGAGGAAGGAAACATGTGCTTATGTCAGTGAGTGCCACAATAAAAGGCATCACTACTGACACAGGGGTGCATTGTAGACACTGTGCATAGTTTGAGTCCCCTTCCTCTTCTCGTTCTGCCTGCACATTCTTCTTTGGTGGTACTTTAGAGCAAGAGGTTGGTAACTTGCTGTGTGTCATGAATCTATAAAGATAGTGCTTGCTTAAGACCATGAATGGGTGCCATTCAAGGTTCTTTCTCCTGCTGGTGCTAGGAAAAAGTGGTGCCATCTATGTTTTGTATGTTAGGTTTGCTTAATATTATGGTAATTATAGTAATTATGACTGCAGTTGTTATCATAACTCACTCATAGCACAGTAAAATAGCACAGTGATCCTAAACCTGCAAACATCATGTACATCATGACGCCTGTCATCAGGCCAAAGCTTCTCCGTCACGTCTGTCACGACACTTGTATGCAATGGGTTAAAAACTACTGTGGTTAAAGAGAGTATAATTTTTCCTTTCCTTATCTTACCACGTCATGAATTCATTATGAAACGAATCAAGAAATACTAAGCATGAAGATACATATCTGATGTTAATTAGCACTTGCTTCTGTGTGACATTTGTCAAACACTGCTGAGCTAGTTATAACCATCAACATATCTTATTTAATACCCATGTGGTAAACCAGTGGATAAATCAAGAAAAATGCTATAGAATTGTGATTTTCGTTCAATAAATTCATGAACAGAGAGAGTAATATAAATTTTGTTCAGACTATTGTATAGGAATATAATCTTGAAGAAATTGTTTGATTAAAGTTGATATTTTCTTGCGATTCCTCACTGTTGGTTCAGTTCAGTTCAGAGAGATTTGCGAAGACGTCGCTTCGCCCGAGCTATATGCACGAGGCAGCCCGGTCTCTGTCAGCTATAAGTGCTGACTCATCTGATCATCATAACTGAATGCTTACCGTGGCGGTTGGATTGCCTGTAGGCGCTCCAGTTGCCAGGGCCCAGTTCAGTTCAGTTCAGAGAGATTCTCAAAGACGTCGCTTCGCCCGGGCTATATGGACGAGGTGGCCCGGCCTCTGCCAGCTATAAATCCTGACTGATCTGATCATCATAACTGAATGTTTACCGCGGCTGTCGGATTGCCTGTAGGCGCTCCAGTTGCCAGGGGGCAACTGCTGAGGAAGCTAGTGTGCTCGCACTCCATCAGGTAGTGCTCTAATTTGGCCACAATGATCACAGCGTCGCTCATCATGCCCAATGGTGGGTACGATTTGCCACGCACAAGATAGCCTATTCTCAGTCTGTGAAGGCTGACTTCAGCACACCTTGATATTCTGGGGGAGAGTATCAGCGACTCATAGCCTGTGGCGTCTGAGTACCAGCTGGCCGAGGGGGAGGTTCTCGCTTCCTCTCTATGTAGCTGCAGGGCACCGACCTGCCCTGCAGCCATCGTTTTACGCCTTAGCAGTTCCCGGCTAGGATGCACCACAAGATCACTCAAGGGTTTTTTCCTGCCTTCCTCCGCTAGCCTGTCAGCTACATCGTTCCCTTTAATACCAACTTGGCTTAGAATCCAGTTGATGATAATGCGTCTACCTTGATCCAGGATTCTCTGAGCAATGGTGAGAATCATGGTCAGACCCCTTGTGAACTCATGTAGTTGTTCATGTGGAGGTCCCGATTTCAATTGGAGCCGGTTCAGTACCATTCTCTCTGCCGTCTTTCCCAGAAAGCTGAGGAGAGAGATAGATTAGTACCATCCCAGCTCCTTTGGTTTAGGGATGGGAACTATGTCAACCCTTTTCCGGCACTGTGGTAGTGAGGAAGTCTCCCAGGACTTGTTGATGAGATGCAAGAATGCAAGGTCACCTTCAAGTCCTAGGTGGGAAATGATGAGGTAGGAGACCAGGGAACTGGTCTTATATGTCCGCCATAATTCCCTCAGAGAGAACATGGCATCTGCATCATCAAGCTCGACTACCTTTTTCTGATGAGGGCATGCCTGCCTGGAAGCAATTCTTCTTGGCATGCCCTCAACTCTACTGGTAGGCTGATGCTACTTGTTCTGGCAGAGAACTTCGTGTGGCAGTCTCTCCGCCTCCGACCGCAGGTCATGGTGGGTCTTTCTGGGGACTGAGTGATTTGTGGCCTGTCCACATTTCTGAAAGGGAGGTTTGGTGGCCAAAGGACTCACACCACTCCAGCCACTTTTCCTGCTTTACCCTCTCAGCAGTTTCCGGAGCATCCCTGAGAGGCTCTCTCAAAAGAGCGTAGTTCTCAGGGGTTCTCTGTCTGCGGAAGTGTCTTCTGCACATATTGATTCTGTGATTGACCTCCTTAATTTCATCATTGTAGTATTAGGCGTCTTTGAAACACCTGGATCACGGACGAGTTTTGGGGATGGTCTCTGAGGCTGCCTTGTCTATGGCATTTACTAGTCTGGCCTCAAGTATATCCACATTATCGTTAAGTGAGAAGTCACTGGTTCTGAGGCACCTGGCCATGGCCTCCTGGAAAGCTTTCCAATTAGCCCTGTCCACCTTCCATTGAGGATTGTGCCGGGGCACGGTTGCTGGGCCAGCATTAAAGATGGTGCTGACTATCCCATAGTAATCGCTTGTGGCAGTGTTGGCCTAAGACCAACTAATTCTCTCGACCAGAGCCACAGTGACAAAGGGAAGGTCAAGGCCCCCCCCCCCCCCCCCCGGCCAACCTGCGTAGGCTCCTGGCTGGTGAGAAGAGCAATCTGGGGGCACATCTTAAGCACCTCAGCTATGTGGTAGTCTGCCACATCACGACTCCGAGTGGGAGCCAAGATGGGGTGGTGGGCATTGAAGTCTCCCCCTATGAGAATCGGCTCATATGCCTCGTGTGGATCTCAACAGCAAGGAATTCGACGCCTCCACACTGCACAGGATCGGCAATCAAGGAGCAGGGGATAGTCGACTTCACAAGGGTAATTAAACCTCTGGTGCCTTGCGTACTCAGCAGCACAAAGGGATGATATCTCGAGAAGCGAACAGATTCCCCTGTTAGGGTCTCCTGGAGCATGATAATGTAAATGTTCCGAGATCGCACGATCACGTGGAGACGGGCATTCCTTGAGGAAAAGCTGTTGATATTCCACTGCAGTATGCTTAGATTAGAAGCCAGTATGATAATCTAATAGGTGGGGTGTGACCCCACCTACTAGATCATCTCCTAGGAACACTTAGTCATCCCTCCCCAGAGAACCCGCCGCCAGAAGGCCACAGTGGGAGGAAGAGACTGGCTAGATTCAGAGCGGGCTCATCCGAGGAAGGAGTTCAAGCCCCCGCGCCACGACAAGGCGGTTCCTTTTGCGGGGGCTTGCTGTTGGGCTGTTACTAACGATCGGTCTCGATACAGGAATTGAACTGTTGTACATCTCTTGGGATACCTTGCCAGATGTCCAACTTTCACGTGTGATAAGAGAGATTTTAAAGATGGGAGTGATATTAGGAATTCCTAATGACTTTGAGTGTGATGGGTATCTTAACCTGTTGGTATTAATAACTCGCACAAAATAGGTATGTGATGCCAGACAGGGTTTATTAAATTCAGGTTTATTCCATAATGCAGTAAGCCTGACGTTATGGTACACGAAATATGATATATACTACAGCACAATAATCACTGTAATAAATACTATCACGACACGTATAAACAGATGGAGAAATCAGCTTGAATATAATATTCATGTATTCTTTGTATATTGATGTATTTGATATCATATATAAACATTTATATATATAATCCTTCATACTGAGAACTTTTATAAATAGTGGCCCAGGTGAAGCATATATTTGCAAATCTCAATGAATTGAACTAAAACGAGAAAAATAATCTAGCCCTTCTTAAAAGGTGAGGTGGCATGGCTCCAAGGTGCAATTTACCAATATGTATAATCGACGCAGCTCAGTCTACGTGGACATGGATATAAGAGTTCAGTCTACATAATACACAATGATATTCGAATATTGTATCATTATGTATTATATAGACTGATAATAATATAGGTGTTGGCATCGTCCTTATCTGCAATAACTAGTAATCAGTCACTATGGCGAAAATGCCAAATATTTCCTGATTTTTATTTCATGTCGTTTCATTCGACCAGTTAAAAAGTATCTTAAAGGTGGTTTACAAAATTGTTTATAAATTAAAAGTTTACCATTTCCCTTGTCTTCCATATATTGTCATGCAACCATGCCAAAATAAATCAAATCGGTAACTCATGTAAAACAATAAAATACCTGAGTTTAGTTTACTTATAGTGATCATCTTTAATTTTAGCAAGTAATGTGCGTTGTGTAATATCCATTTTCAACACTTCTGCAATGCACACACATCATCCATATTCATTCGCCAGTAAAGTGAAAAGTCCACCCTAATACGAGGATAACTTTTGTATTTTATCAAAGTGATATAGGTGAAGAAGCGAAAGTATTAAACCTAGAATAAATTTTGTTTTAATTGATATATCATGGAATACATTGTATTTGCACAAATAAGATCTATTTAGTGACTGCTAAGCAGCGCAACTGCAATTTGAAGAATTTAACTTTTTTCATGCTTAACACAAGCATGGCGTTAACATATTTAACTCCACCTGTCAATATGAATGAATTAAGACAAACTAGAAACGAAGTATTTGTCGTTAGTGTAATATTTTCTCAGGCATTAAATGAAATCACATATACTATTTGACAAACTCAAAAGTGTTTTTATTAGATGAAAAAGTAAATGATTGTAAGAATTATGATTTTTTCCAAGCCGCGGCACTGAGGCATGTTTTTCGTTTTGTTTTCATCAATTTATTACGCTCATAGAGCAAGTAACAAGCCTAGTACATTCATTAGTCCATTACTCTATACATAATACTCGTGTCACGCATGGTACGCTGGTATGTGCAGTCAGTCTGTATATGAAGGTAAAAGTCTCAGTTTAATATCGTAAGTGGTTTTACTCCCACAACCCGGTTTTGTCATAAGTTCAATGACAGTCGATAGTCCTTAACTGTATGTCAATAATTTAGGGCGCTTCATGTAGCTCTGTGACAAGGATAAGCTCGATTTGCAGAGCAGATGCTTCGCTGGGCTGCACTGAGGTGAACTAGTCTGTGTCAGCATATGCAGACTCGTGAGAGTGTGCCAACGAATGTTGACTCGATCTGAGTTTGGTCCTTACTCACCGTAATGACCACGGCAGTAACCGCTAGGCGACCGTGCAAACTGACGAGCTTGGACGGGGCTCGATCTGCTGACCACGGGGATATGAAGACAGCGGGCTAACCATTACACAACCAGACACTCTGTGAATTGGACGGGTGCTTAGGTTAGAGCGGTACGACACTCGCTGTCGTACGCCCGGCAGTGTCTATGCTCTGCCCATTAAGTTGAAATGATTGCGGGTTGGTGACGCTGCAGACAACGCCTAATATTCTCATATTCAAATGTATAAAGATGATGGTTGTTTGGTATTATTATCATAATTGTATATTAAATCACTACCTTTTATTGTATTTTATACTTTTATATGAATCCACAAGGAGTCAGAGAACTTACTGTTTAGGTGATTTAAGCAATGTTGAACTATCGAGATGATAAAGTGAAATGTTATTTTTAAATTAATGAGGTTCATGTTTTTTTTTTCTCATATTGTGAAATATAAATGCATGTATCTTGTGCACACAATCACACAGACTCACTCAGTAAGGCAGCGTCTCCCATTTTTTTCCTAGCACCCCCTGTAGTCAGACAGGCAGTTCGGCACCCTGTACATCTAGTGAATATCTGATCTCTAAAAGATGAAGGAAAGTGAAGTACAATTCTTGATCATATATTTTGATGAGTCCTCAGTCCTTTCTTTATAAAAGAAAATTTAATGAGAAAACCGGTGGGTAGGTTTAAATATACACAGCTGGGTACTCATACATCAATGTGACTTTAGTTGTTACTTACGTTCAACTATTTTCTCAATTCGAGTAAATGAAAATAACATGGACAAACTCAAATATGCACAGTGGGTATTAAGCCATACATATATCAATGTATGTATGCATTGCTTCCCAGTACCCCAGGTTGGGAAGCTGCACTAAGACATACAGCCAAACAACTTTTCCAGTAATTCATGTCTGCAGACAATAATTTCTTGAGAAAAAAAAAGTCTACTTATGACAAAGTGCCAGTGCCAGACGGCAAAGACTTGTCATAGAAGATAAGTACGGTCAACTTGGCAATTGCCTATCGGTATAACAAGATCAATAAATTAGTTCAAAAATATTTTGAGTATTCCCCAATTCATTATTACACCTACTTTTTCATTAGTCAAGGTCTCTTATGTGGACTTATGTGGAGAGGGGAATGTTAATTTATGGCCATAAAAAATTGCATATCATAGTTTTTTATTCATCTTATCTTAAATTGTGCATGTATTACGCCTTCACATTTTTGGAGATTCCTATATTCTTCAAAATCATTCAGTTCTTGTAATTTATACGAGAAAATGAGTGGAAAATATTTTTAGACTTCTAATGAAGTGCGCACCAAAAGTCAATAAGACAGCCGATTTTTTTTTTCTTTTTTTTCTTATTCCTTTGGACTTTTTCAGAAATATATCCTGTTTTCAATGTTATAAGCTGAACAACTTAAAATAAGGGAAACTATGATTAAAACATTGAATGATAGTCAATTGTTTTTAGAATATACTTTTATATTAGTAGGATCTACAGACGTGTATTCCAGAGTTAATCATTTAGATTTTATAAAAAGAGATAATGTCATTACAAACAGCAGGAACTGCCCATGAAGAGACAGATTGTTTTTAAAGCAGAGAACTAGGGGATATTACTGGATTTGCCTCGGAGGTAAGTCACCGATCCAGCACTTGCTGAAAAAAAAATCAGCAACTCAGGACTTATATGCATCGCTACAGAATGGTACCAACATTGACTTAACTAATTTTCTTGCTATATACAAAGTGTGGAGAGTCCAAATGTCACATACTAGTTTTGAAGTCTGATTGCATGATTGTTTAAAGGTTGATTAGATTTATTTCATATATTTGATTAATTCAGTTCTTTTATGAAAAGGATAGTTATATATAGTTGCTAGGAATCATTTTTATATTTACCAATAATGGATTGTATACTGAATACTTTAATACTCATTTATCCATTAAATACAAGATCGTTACCCTTAATGGCCATCACCCTCAGGACATTTGTAGGTACCTCAGACTCAACTCGGGTACTATTTTCAGCCTGTGCCCGTACCATGTTCTATTGGCTTCTTATACTTTCTCTTTGGAATTCTGAAAGCCTTTTTGTGTAATGCATTCTTGTTTTACCATATTGTGTAACAGATTGATATTTGTTATCCAGA